>VZQC01007684.1:200743-236630 GCA_009823505.1 Rhizomys pruinosus | reverse complement strand
GTGACTGTTGGTTCTGCTGTTGGACCAGAGGTGACTGTTGGTTCTGCTGTTGGACCAGAGGTGACTGTTGGTTCTGCTGTTGGACCAGAGGTGACTGTTGGTTCTGCTGCTGGACCAGAGGTGACTGCTGGTTCTGATGCTGGACCAGAGGTGACTGCTGGTTCTGCTGTTGGACCAGAGGTAACTGTTGGTTCTGATGCTGGACCAGAGGTGACTGCTGGTTCTGCTGTTGGACTAGAGCTGACTGCTGGTTCTGCTGCTGGACCAGAGGTGACTGCTGGTTCTGCTGTTGGACCAGAGGTGACTGTTGGTTCTGCTGTTGGACCAGAGGTGACTGTTGGTTCTGATGCTGGACCAGAGGTGACTGCTGGTTCTGCTGCTGGACCAGAGGAGACCGCTGGTTCTGATGCTGGACCAGAGAAGACTGCTGGTTCTGCTGTTGGACCAGAGGTGACCGCTGGTTCTGCTGTTGGACCAGAGGTGACCGCTGGTTCTGCTGTTGGACCAGAGGTGACTGCTGGTTCTGCTGCTGGACCAGAGGTGACTGTTGGTTCTGCTGTTGGACCAGAGGTGACTGCTGGTTCTGCTGTTGGACCAGAGGTGACTGCTGGTTCTGCTGTTGGACCAGAGGTGACTGCTGGTTCGGATGCTGGACCAGAGGTGACCGCTGGTTCTGCTGTTGGACCAGAGGTGACTGCTGGTTCGGATGCTGGACCAGAGGTGACTGCTGGTTCTGATGTTGCACTTGAGGTGACTCCTGGTGGTCTTGAGGTAGCGGTTGGTGTTGTACTTGCAGCAACTGCTGTTGTCGGTGCAGGACTTGATGTGACTGTTGGTACTGCTGTTGGACTAGAGGAAACTGCTGATATTTTTGTCCCAGATTTTGGAACTGGGGTATTTGATGGTGGTGATGTTGGACTTGAGGTAACTGGTGGCTCTGCTGTTGGACCTGAAGTACCTGGTGGCTCTGCTGTTGGACTTGAGGTAACCCTTGCTGTTGGAATTTAGGTAACTGCTGTTGGTCTTGGGGTGACTGTTGCTGGTGGACCTTAGGTAACTGCTGATTTTCCTGGTTTTGCTCCATGGAACACTTGGCTTTCCTGTGTTTTGCTCGTTGGTTCTTGAACCAGACCTTGGTGGAAAGGGGGAGAGAATGTCAGGTTGACAAATGGGGAGTGGTTTTACAAGTGTGTCATGTTACTCAGTGAAATGGAAACTCACAGGTGAGAACATCTTGTTCTGCACCTGTTACTTAGATTCTAGGCATGAGGTCCTCTTATCCAGCGGGAACACAGGGATCCAGAGGATGCTTCGCTGTGGCAGATAGTGTCACACTGGCCCCAAATTATGAATTCAATCTTTTTAATGAATTTAATTAATTAATTAATTAGGTCTTTTCTAGATGGGGTTTCCCTGTAGTCCTAGCTGTCCCTAGAACTCTGTGTAGATCAGGCTGGCCCTTGAACTCACAGAGATCCACCTGCGCTGCCTCCCAAGTGTTGGGATTAAAGGTGTGCGCTGCCACACCAAGCATCAGAAATATTTTCAAAAAGGCCTGAAAGTTGGAGGGGGTGGCTCAGAGTATAAAAGCACTTGCTACAGAAGCACGAGGACCTGAGTTTGGATCTCTAGTACCCATGTAAAAGTATGCCACAATGGCACATGCCTATTGCATGTCATGCTGGGGGCAGAGACGGGAAAACCGCGGGAGCTCACTGGCCAGCGAGTGTGGAGGAGAAAAAGAGTGAGCTCCAGGCTCAGTGAAAGACTGTCTCTCCTTCGAGCTGTGCCCGCGTTGGACAAACATGGAGGCTTCCTGTCTGCCTCTGGCAGTGCCAACACTTAAGCAGTTCATGAGAAGGCAACAGTTTCTGCTTCTTTACAGAAAGATTTTGCGAGCAATTAGGCAAGTTCCAAATGATTCTGACTGCAAATACCTGCAGGACTGGGCCAGGGAAGAATTAAAAAAAAAAAAGAAACAAAAGTGCCATGGAAGAGGATACAATCCGAATGACGACTACTCAAGGCAATATGCAGCTGAAGGAATTAGAAAAGGCACTTACATTAGCAAAATCTTAACAATTGCGTTGTTCTGGAAGATTCTCAAATCTCCATGTCTTTTGCGTAGACTTGCAATGGACATTTCATAGCCACTCTCAAACTACCAATCAGTTAGCACATGAAAAGATGATCGATCACTCTCATGAAAAACTAGCACCTCTCCTATAATGGCTGATCAAAACGCGAAATAATAAATACTGTGAAGATGAGAAGCTGGAACCCTACGTTGCTAATGGCAACAAAATATCTGCAGCCACTTTGGAAAATGAGACTGTATTAATTCTACAAAAGGTAATATGGAGGACTGGCAGGTATCTCAACAGGTGAAGGCACTTGCTAAGACAGAGGACCAGAGGTTGGTTCCTGGGACCCATATGGTAGAAGAGAACAGCTCCCACAAGTTATCCTTCGACCAGTCTCACATGCACTGTGGCACAAACGAGAAGTAAATAAATACAATTAAAGATAAAATGATTTAGCAATTCTAGGCTATAACCAAGAAGTCATACCTATGGGAAATGCGTAGGCAAATTATAAAATTATTCATGGTATCTAAATAGATTCAGACTCTCAACTAATAAATGGGTAAATGTACTATTTATGTAAAACAGTTGGGCCGGGCTTGGTGGCGCACGCCTTTAATCCCAGCACTTGGGAGGCAGAGGCAGGCGGATCTCTGTGAGTTCAAGGCCAGCCTGGTCTATAGAGTGAGTTCCAGGACAGCCAGAGCTACAGGGAGACCCTGTCTCAAAAAGACCAAAAAAATAAATAAATAAGGAAGAATGGTTGACAGCCATAGAGACACCTGATGTCCTCCTCTGGCCTCTGTGCATGCTTCTTTGCTTATTTTATTAAAATTTTAATTTATTTATTATTATTTTAATATTTATTTATTATGTGTATGAATGTACTGTCTGCGTGTAGGTTTGTGCACCCGTGTGGTGCAACATGCGGAGGTCAGAAGAGGGCGTCGGATTCCCCTGGAACTGGAGCCAAAGACGGTTCTTAGCTGCCATGTGGCTGCTGGGAATCGAACCCGGGTTCTCTGCAAGAATAGTTGGTGCTCTTAACGGCTAGGTCATCTCTCTAGCCCCTTAAACCCATTTTTAAAAATTCTGATCAACTTACTCATTTTTTTTTTCTTTCTTTATTTATTTTTTNGTTCAGTTCAAAGCATCCAAATCTTCTTATTTTGGAGTATCATTTTCCAAACCCCAATCCCAGATTGTTGTGTTCTTTCCTCTGTCATCTCTTGTAGTATGTTTCCAGGCAGTAAATTCAAATTGCAGTTTAAATGCAGTTTGTCCAGTAAATATTTTTCTTGCAATGAGAGCCAATGATGGTTCTAGAAAAGCATCTGTTTTCAATTGATTTAAGATCTATTTTAAAATTCGTTAAAGCAATACAACACAAAATCAGGGGAGACATCAGCTGTTACTGCTTCCTCTTTAGTTTTAAGCTGGGACATTTGTAAAGCACATGCGGAGATGGGGTACAACCCAAGTGCGAGGGTTTCTCCAGTGTCAGCCCATCTGCTGGGGCCAGAGTGTGAGAAACCATGAAGCCTGAAAGAAGAAAAATAGAGAAGGAAACAGAACGAACCCTTCTTATTGACATGTGACACAGAATGTTTGGTTGAGGCTATCCATTCCTAAATCCTGTCCTAGACACACACACCAATTAAGTTCTGAGTTTTTGACAAATTCTGTTAAGTCAGGAATTGCTTACAATAAGGTTTACAACCACTGGCTTGAGAGGTGCCTTTGACTTCTTAGAAGAATTTAGAGGTTGACATCAGACTCTCACTAGATGTGCTTTTTTTTTTTTTAATTTTATTATTTATTTATTTATTTTTGTATGTGTATGAATGTACTGTCTGCATGCAGGTCTGTGCACCCGTGTCGTGCAATGCCGCGGAGGTCAGAAGAGGGTGTCAGATTCCCCTGGAACTGGAGTTCTCCTGGAATTGGAGTTACAGATGGTTCTTAGCCGCCATGTGGGTGCTGGGGATCGAACCCGGGTCCTCTGCAAGAGCGTCGGTGCTCTTAACCGCTAGGCTATCTCTCCAGCCCCCTAGATGTGCTTTTGTTTTCTCTAATTATCATTCTTCAGGTTAATATGAGTATATAGTACATGGTTCTTAGGCTACATATGGATTTCATTATTCTGAAAAACACTAATAGCAGGGCAGGAGAGATGGCTCAGTGGTTAAGACCACTGACTGCTCTTGCAGAGGACTAGGGTTCAATTCCCAGCACCCACACAGCAGATAACAACTGTCCATAGCTACAGTTCCGTGGGATCCAACTCCCTGTTCTAACCTCTTTGTGCACTGCATGACACTGGTGTGCCTACCTACATGCAAATAATACACTTGTACACATAAAATAAAAATAATAAAACATTAAAAAAGAAGCCAGAAAAGAATAAAAAAGATACCATCTTAATTTTTTTTGAAACCATCTTAATTTTATGTTTCATGGTATGTTTGTGAATCCATCATTTAATTATGGCATGAGATTTTGTTTGGCTTTTTGAGACAGGGTCTCCCTGCAGCCCTGCTGTCCTAGAACTCTCTATGTAGACCAGGCTGGCCTTGAACTCACAGAGATCCACCTGCCTCTGCCTCTCGAGGGCTGGGATTAAAGGCATACATCACCACACCTGGATTCTACTTGCTTTTTGAGATAAAGACTCTCACTGAACCAGAACTCACCAAGTCCATCTGGCCAGTGAGGTCCAGGGAGCCTCCTGTCTCCATCTCTGTGGCACTGGTATTGCCAGCCTGTGCCCCTGTGCCCAGCTTTTTATGTGTGTGCTGGAGATCTGAATTCAGGTCCTTACACCGAGTCATGTCTCCAGCCCCTTTTTTAATGTTTCCTTGAGACAGGGTCTCATGTAGCCTAGGCTGGCCTCAAGCTTAAAGCTCACTATGTAGCAGAGGGTGGCTTTGAGCTCCTTTCTCCTGCTTCCCCCTCCCAGGTACCATGCCTATGCCATCATGCTAGGTTTAGATGGAGCTGGGGACAGAACCCAGAGCTTCACACATGCCAGGCAAGCACTTTGCCAATCGATCTAGATTCCCCAGTCCTGCGAGTTTGTGGTGGGAAAATTACTTGTATCCATAAAATTTTGGGGATGGTGGAGTATGACTATAATCTGGGATGCTGAGGCAGAGGGATAGTGGTGAATTCAAGGCCAGCCTGGGCTACATAGAGGTAAAAAACAAATTAGATGGCGCTGGAGAGATGGCCTACCGGTTAAGAGCGCCAACTGCTATGGCAGAGGACCTGGGTTCGATCCCCAGCACCCACATGGCAGCTGAGAACAGTCTTTAACTCCAGTTCCAGGGGAATCCGACACCCTCTTCTGACCTCTGCGGCATTGCACGACACGGGTGCACAGACCTACATGCAGACAGTACACTCTTACCTATCATCCACAAGTGCTTTGGCATCAAGATGACAGAGCTGGATGGGGCTACAGACACCACTGATGCCTCACAAAGCAGGTTGTGCCTTGGCCCTTCAGAGACCTGCCCATCCTTGCAGCAGGGATTTGGAAGAAAGACTGCAGGGTATGGGTAGGACAGCGAGGATCCTTGAGTCAACACTCATTTGGGGTGGTGGGAAACTCTGGAATGATCCTTGTTGTCCAGGTTTAAGGGGGTCAGAGAGGAAGCTTAGAGAGATGGGGGGGGGCTTTGGGCCAACCTGCAATACTATGGGATCCATCTTCATTTTTGAGGCCAATTCTCTCCTAAAGTGGGGGCTTGGATGCGGGTTCCTCTTGAAGTGGTACATTAACTCTTCTAGTTGTTTCTGGCTGAATATGGTTCTTCTCCTCTGAATAAAGTTCTGGGATTTGTCTTGGAAGGAGAGAAAAAAAGCAATAAGGAAATGCTCTCAGTCCTGTCTTTTTTTTTCTTTTTTTAACCTTTGGTCCTTTTGAGACAGGGTCTCCCTGTAGCCTGAGCTGTCTGAGAACTCACTATGTACAACAGTCTGGCCTCAGAATTCCCAGAGATCCGCCTGCCTCTGCTTCCTGAGTGCTGGGATTAAAGGTGTGCACCACCATGCCCGGATCCTTGTTTGTTTTTGAGAAAGGGTCTCACCGAGCCCAGACTGGCCTTGAAGTTGCTGTGTAGCCAAGGCTTTGACTCCTGACCCTTCTGCCTCCATCTCCTGCCACTGTGTCGAGCTCCCCAGACCTTTATTCTTATTATTTATGTCTAAAAGAAAAGGCCTCTCTGGGTGTGAAGAGATGGTTTAGCAGTTAAGAGCACTTGCTGCTCCCACAAAAACCCAAATTCAGTTCCCAGCACTCACTGGGGCTACCCACAACCGACTGTAACTCCAGCCCCAGAGGATCCAAGGTTTTCTTCTGGCCTCTGGCATAGACATACACACAGGTAAATACAAAATAATAGTAACAAAGTAATTATGAGGCCAGGTCCCTGGCTTGAGTGAGCTCTAAGAAAACATCATCAGCAGCAGCAACAACAACAAACCAACTGCATATTCACACATCTATGATTCCCTTTTGTTCCAACTGTTGTCTGGATTTTTTTTTTTTTGAGACAGGGTTGGACTATTTCCCCCTGGCTGGCTTTGAACTCACAATGATCTCTGTCTGCCTCAGCCTACCTCCCCAGTGCTGTGTGGTATCATTACCAGCCTGCCTTTTTCTCTTTCTCCTTCTTTTCTTTCTTTTCTTTTCTTTCTTTTCTTTCCTTTCTTTTCCTTCCTTCCTTCCTTCCTTCCTTCCTTCCTTCCTTTTTTCTTTCCTTTTCTTTCTTCTTTCTTTTTCTCTCTCTTCCTCTTATTTTTTTTTGTGACAGGGCCTCCCTATAGCCCCAGCTGGCCTGGAACTCACTCTGTAGATCAGGCTGGCCTTGAACTCAGAGATCAGCTTGCCTCTGCCTCCGCCTCCTTAGTGCTAGGATTAAGGGCGTGCACCACCACGCTCAGCTTAAAGACAGTTCTTAGTCATGTGGGTGCTGGGAACCTGCAAGAGCATTCTGTCTTTAAAACAGACAAACCAGGAGCTGGAGAGATGGCTCAGCAGTTAAGAGCACTGACTGCTCTTGCAGAGGACCTGGGTTTGATTCCTAGCACCCACATGGCGGCAAAGAACTGTCCTTAACTCCAGTTCCAGGGGAATCTGACGCCCTTCTCTGACCTCCAAGGTATTGCATGACACGGGTGCACCAACCTACATGCAGACAGTACACTCATACACATAAAAATAAAATAAGGGGCTGGAGAGATGGCCTAGCGGTTAAGAGTGCCGACCGCTCTTACAGAGGACCCGGGTTCGATCCCCAGCACCCACATGGTGGCTGAGAACCGTCTGAAACTCCAACTCCAGGAGAACTCCAGTTCCAGGGGAATCCGACACCCTCTTCTGACCTCCGCGGCCTTGCGCGACAAGGGTGCACAAACCTGCATGCAGACAGTACATTCATACACATACAGAAATAAATAAAAATTTAAAAAAATAAATTAAATAAATAAAAATAAAACCAGATAAACCAGCTATTTATTTATTTATTTATTTATTTATTTATTTATTTACTTACTTATTTATTGTCTTTTTGAGACAGGGTAGCCCCAGCTACCTGGAACTCACTATATAGGCCAGGTTGGCCTTGAACTCACAGATAACTACCAGCCAAGTGCTGGGATTAAATGAGTGCACTACCATGCCATTCCACAAACCAGCTTTTGGCTACATTGATTTTGTGTGTCTGTACATGCATGTGTGCAGGCCATGGCACCTGTGTGGAGAACAGAGGACAGGCTTTACTTGCTGAGCCATCTTGCTGCCTTGCCCCCCTGCCCCTTTAAGATAGGGTCTCATGTAGCGCAAACTGGCTTTAACTCCTATATAACTGAGGCTGATCTTGAACTCCTGATCCTCTTCCCACCTGCCTAGTGTTGGGGTTACAGATATGCACCATTAAGTGCAGCATGCTGGGGATCAAACCCATGGCATTGTGCATGGTAAATGGGTACCAACTGAGCTACATCCCCAGCCTCTCACATTCCTGAGACAAAGGTTCATGTAGCTCAGGGTGCCCTGGAGTCAGTGGTGATCCTCCTAATCCTCAGTGTCTCCTTTTCTTTTCTTGAGACAGGGACTCACTATGTAGAGCAGGCTGGCTTGGAACTCAGAGATTCCCCCTGCCTCCGCCTCTAGGACTCTGAGATTAAAGAGGTGTGCCACCACACCTGGCCTAAAACTGCCATTTGATCTACAGCCAGACCTTAAATGCTAAACAGATATATTTATCTTTATTTTATGTATATAAGTGTTTCACTTGCATGTATGTAAGTACACCATATGCATCATATGCCTATGCAAGTCAGAAGATGGTGTTGGATCCCCTCAAACTGGAGTTACAGTTGTTAGCTCTTGTGTGGGTGTTGGCAACTCAACCTGGGTCCTCTGTAAGAGCCCTAAGTACTCTTAACCCCTGAGCCATCTCTCCAGCCGGGTATTTGTTTGCTTCCGGTGTATATGTAACACCATGATGTGCATGGGAGGTCAGAGAACAACTTCTGAGGTCAGCCCTCTCCTTCTCTTAGGTGGGTTCTGGGGATTGAACTCAGATCATCAGGTTTGGTCAAAAAGCACTTTGATTCTTGAGCCATCTCATTGACATTTTGAACACTAGAATTTGGAATTTCTCTCTTCAAATCCTGCTAAGCCAGGTATGGTGGCATGCCTTTAATCCGGCAGAGGCAGAGGCAGGTGGATCTTTGTGAGTTCAAGGCCAGCTGGGTCTATAAGGTGACCTAGTCTCAAAAAGACAACAAACAAACAAACAAACAATAGGCTACAGGGAAATCCTGTCTCAGACAAAAATAAATAAATAATAAAATAAAAAAGGAAAGACCTGTTAAAGTTACATTTCGTTAATATAAATGGAAGAAGGGCCAGATAGGATCCTATTTATTTACAATGGCTTTTTGCCTTCTGAGCCCTCCAGATGACCTGATACCTTGGATATTAGTGTAAGACTGTGATCCCTGAACTAAGGATTTTTTTCCCCCCTCTATGGATAAGCTTGCTTGCACCATCCCCTCCCCACTCTGACCTTAAACAGTGACAATCCTTTTGCCTCTGCCTTCCAGTGCTGAGATTACAGATACTCAGCACCACACCTAGCTAGAGATAAGAGTAATCTTAATGAGTGACCTGATTTGATTATTTATATTATTAGAATATACCAGAACCAGTGGTTGGGTGTGCCAACTGCTCTTGCAGAAGACCCAGGTTCGATTCCCAGGACCCACATAGTGGCTAAGAACCGTCTTTACCTCCAGTTCCAGGGGAATCCGACACCCTCTTCTGACCTCTATGGCATTGCACGACACGGATGCACAAACCTACATGCAGACAGTGCACTCATTCACATAAAAAATAATTATTTTAAAAAAAGAATATAACAGAAGTGATCTGTTCTCTTCCTAAGGCAGGCTGGCCTTGAACTTGTGATGTTTGGCCTCCCAAGGCCTAGTGTTAGACATTCAGCACTAAGGCTGTCTTTGGGAGTTGTTGCTGTAGAGGTCTCTACCCAATCCTCAAAGCATTTCTTTGAAACAGAGGCCTTAAATAGAAACATGTAACAAAATATCTGAATTCCTTCTTCCAATACTGGACTTTGCCACACCAGTACCACTCCTAGAGGATCGCTGTCCAGCAGCACCAGCATGAATATCAACATCAGCATCAGGCCATATACTGGGAAACAACACACAGAAACTCAAATAACAAACTGGTTGTGGTGGCTTATGCCTAGAGAGAGGGAATCAGGAGGATCTGTAGTTCAAGGTCATCTTCAGTTACATAGTGAGTTGGAAATCAGCGTGGACTAGGAGACCCTATTTCAAAACAATAAAAAATAAAAAAGACAGTCCAATAGAAATACTGGTCCAGGGGCTGGAGAGCTGGCTCAAGTAGTTAAGAGCACTGGCTGTTCTCTTCTTTTTTTGGGGAAAGGGTTTCCCTATAGCCCCAGCTGGCCTGGAACTCACTCTGTAGACCAGGCTGGCCTTGAACTCACAGGGATATGCCTGCCTCTGCTTCTGCCTCTGCCTCCCGAGTGCTAGGATTAAAAGCATGCGCCACCACTCCGGGCTTAAAGATGGTGGGTGCTGGGAATCAAACCCGGGTCCTCTTGTAAGAGCAGTCAGTGTTCTTAACTACTGAGCCATCTCTCCATCCCTGCACTGGCTGTTCTTACAGAGAGCCACTTTCAGTTCCCGGCACCCACATGGCAGCTAACAAATGTCCATAACTCCAGTTCCAGGGGATCCAACACCCTCTTCTGACCTCCACCAGCACTGTACCTATTAATGTAATACAGGCATACTCATCAAACAAACAAACAAACAAACAAAAAATAATCCAAAAAAAGAAAAAGAGGAAGAAATACTGGTCAGTGAGGGGAAGTGTAATCCTAGCAATCAGGAGGAAGCAGAGGTAGAGAAGCTCTGCAAGTTTGAGGCCAGTGTGGAGTACATAATGAGTTCAAGCCCAGACAGGGACAAGTAGTTGGGACTTTGTCTTAGGAAAGCACAGCATGATCAACAATAACAACCAAACTCAAAGGGCCATCCAGATGGCTCATCAGATAAAGGCACTTACCACCAACCCTGAAGACTTGAGTTCAACCCTAGTACTTGCTTGGTAGAAGGAGGTTGCTGTTTCCTGTAATTTGTCCTCTGACCTCTACATTTATGCTTTTGGCCTGTGCAGGCACACACATACACAGATTAAAGGTTTTTTTTTTTTTTAATCAAAATATTTGGGGGCTGGAGAGATGGCTGCTCTTGCAGAGGACATGGGTTTGATTCCCAGCACCTACATGGCAGCTAAAAACTGTCCATGATTCCAGTTCCAGGATTCAACACTATCTTCTGACCTCTGTGGGGATTTCACAACATGGGTGCACTTACACACATGCACATAAAATAAAAATAATAAAATATGTATTTAAAAAAATAAAAATACTTGAAGAAGTATTTCACACACAAACAGGTTTGGGGCTGGGTGTGGTAGCACATACCTGTAATCCAAGCACTATGCAGAGGCAGGCGGAGCTCTGAGAGTTCAAGGACAGCCTGGTCAACATGGTTCCAGGACAGCTGAAGACAAAAAAAACAAAAAACAAAAAACAAAAAAACCCCAAAACAGGTTTGGCTCTTAAACTGCTGAAAAGATTCTCAGTAATACTGGTCTTCGGGCTGGAGAGATGGCTCAGCAGTTAAGAGCTCCTACTGCTCTTTGTGGATAACCCAGGTTCATCCACAAGGCAGCCAAGAACTGGTTTTAAGTAGGGTGTGGTGGCGCACGCCTTTAATCCTAGTGCTCGGGAGGCAGAGGCAGGCAGATCTCTGTGAGTTCAAGGCCAGTCTGGTCTACAGAGTGAGTTCCAGGCCAGCTGGGGCTGTAGGGAGACCCTATTTCAAAAAAAATAATACAAAACAAAACAAAAAAACCACTGGTCTAAGACTGGGTATAGCTCAGTGGGTATAGCTCAGCCTTAAAGCCTTGTCTAAATTATGCATGGAGATGACTGAAGAGATCTGAGTTCAATCCCACTACTTTAAGAAAAAAAGATATGCAAGACCCATCAGAAAAAAAAAAAAGATTGATAATAACTATTGGGAGCTGGGTGTGGTGGCACACACCTTTAATCTCAGCACACAGGAGGCAGAAGCAGGTGGATCTCTGAGTTCAAGTCCAGCCTGGTCTACATAATAGCTAGCTCCAGGCCAGCTGGGGCTGCAGGGAGACCCTGTCTCAAATAATAATAGTAATAATAATAATAATAATAATAAAAACAACTGGTGGGGGCTAGAATAATGCTCATTCTAGGATACTGTCTCCATGTCTGGAGGGCTGGGATTCTGGCAGGAGATGCAGTTATGACAACAATTCTCCAAGATAAATTACTCATGAGAAAATGAAATGTATTGAACAGTCGTAAACAGCTTTATCCTAATTGATGAAAGTTGGAAAAAAATGTTCATCAACTCGTAATAGACCAGCAAATGGAAGGAGAAACTCTTGTACTCTAGTCCTTTAGAAAAGTTGCGTGTCGGGGCTGGAGAGGTGGCCTAGCGGTTAAGAGGGCCGACTGCTCATGCAGAAGACCTGGGTTCCATCTCCAGCACCCAAATGGCGCTGAAAACCATCTTTCACTCCAGTTCCAGGGGAGTCTGACGCCCACTTCTGACCTCTGCGTCATTGCACGACACGGGTGCACAAACCTACATGCAGACAGTACATTCATACACATACGGGGAAAAAAAAAAAGAAGTAAAGTTGTATGTCAAGGTTGGAGAGATGGCTCAGCAGTTAAGGGCACTGGTGGCTCTTGCAGAGGACCCAGGTTCTATTCCCAGCACCTACACGACAGCTAACAACTGTCCATAACTCCAGTTCTAGGGGAATCCAGAACCCACTTCTGATGACATGGTACACTTACACACAAGCAGGCAATACATTCATACACATAAACTAAAAATAATTTTGGGGCATGGTGGTGGCACAGACCTTTAATCCCAGCACTCAGGAGGCAGAGGCAGACGGATCTCTGTGAGTTCAAGGCCAGCCTGATCTACATTATGTTATAATCTCTAGGAGGGTGGGCAAGATGGTTATCAGGGAAGAGTGGTTGCTGCCAAGCCTGATGCCCTGAGCTCCATTCCCAAGAGCTCGGGGCATCAGGCTTGGCAGAGAATGGACCTCCATAGGCCGTTTTGTGAACTCCATGTAATAGCATTTTTACAAATTGCCTTTTATAAAGCCCACACTTTAATCCCAGCACTCAGGAGGAGAGGCCAGCAGATCTCTGTGAGTTCAAGTCCAGCCTGGTTTACACAGTGAATTCTAGGACAGCTGGGCTGTAGGGTGACCCTGTCTCAAAAAGACCAAAAAAAAAACCCAGCTTTTAAAAATTTGTAAGTGTATGAGTGTTTTGCTTGCATGTATGTAGACTACATGTTATGTAGCCTGCATGTATGTAAACATGAACAGTTGTAAACAGCTTTATCCTAATTGACGAAAGTTGGAAAAAAATGTTCATCAACTAGTAATAGACCAGCAAATGGAAGGAGAAACTCTTGTACTCTAGTCCTTTAGAAAAGTTGTGTGTCGGGGCTGGAGAGGTGGCCTAGCGGTTAAGAGTGCCAACTGTTCTTGCAGAGGACCAGGGTTCGATCTCCAGCACCCAAATGGTGGTTGAAAACCATCTTTCACTCCATTTCCAGGGGAGTCTGATGCCCACTTCTGACCTCTGTGGCATTGCAGAGTTCTTACTCCTGTGTCCTGCAAAGCCTGCAGGAGTTAGTAATGTCAGAGCCCCTGAACTGGAGTTATGGATGTGGGTGCTGGGACTCAAACCCAGGACCTCTGGAAGAATGTGCTCTTAACCACTGAGCCATTTCTCTAGCCCCATAAAAAAGGAAGAAAACTGCTGGGAAACAGTTACCTGCTTATCCTAGTTCTGCTATAAGGAAAGAAAATTGCGTTGGGAGTTGCAACAGTGAGGAGACGTAGATAGTTCAGAGTCAAGGAGCGCTCCCTCAGGACCATTAAGAGGCAGGTAACTTGGCTAATTAGTCAATATGTAGCATTTCTCTCCACCAGCCATTTTCAATTAGAAATTCAAGTGAAGAAGAAACAAGTACATTTACAAAAGCAACTGGCACTCCAAGGTGTCTGAGTACTTAAGACTCCTGGGCCTTAGTGAAGACCAAATCCTCTAATCCTCCCTGACTCACAAGAGTTCTTACTCCAGAGGGATTGGCGAGGATCAGTGGAATTAAGTATGTTAACAAGGAAAGGCCAGTGACATAACTCAGCAAGTAAAAACATCTGCAGCCAAGCCTGAGGATCTGAGTTTGAATCCTACCACCCACAGGGTGAAAGGAGAAAATTTACTCCTAGTCTTCGGACCTTAATGGCAAGGCCACTCACACATACCTACACATATGAAAAATGTAAAACAAGAAAACGAAAACAAGCATGCTGGAAGACCTGGACCCAAAAGGCCAACGGAGTCTCCCCTTTGCACCTGGGCTTGGTTGACTAGTGCCAACCACGTCGTTGATGGAACAGCAGTTGCCGAGATTCCATCGCCCACTCACCCGGATGAAACACCAGTGTGTCTCCGGCACTCAACCCTGTGGACGAAGCACAGTGACGACCATCTTACCTCTGGGGGAACTGCAGAGTAAACTGAACTTGATTTCACTGCTATCTTTGTTTCATTCTCTGCTTACCTTCAGAAAGGATGGGAGAGAATGGCATTGTGATCTCGGCTGCCTGCGGCCGGCTGCCAGCTGCGACTCAGCTCTAGAAACTAAGAAGGGGGAGGAACACTTCCCTAGATCCCAGCTCAGCCACACCCCAGGTGACACACCTCTTCCTTCTGACCAATCTAATCTGACCCAAAATCCTTTTGGGCCCTTGACTTTTTATCCAACACTGCTGCTTACCCAAGGATGTCACACACATGGATTTAACACACACACCAAACATTAGAATGTAGCCTAGCTTACCTTATCAAGTCAATGCCACAGCACTTATTGCACAACTTGAGTCCTTGAGTTGGATCCCTGGGACCCTCGCTCTCCCCACCATGTATAAATAATTAAAACATTCTTTGATTTTATGTGTATGAGTCTGTGGCCTACATATATGTGTACCCATGTTGCGAAAAACCTGCACAGGCCAGAATAGGGCCTCTAGATCCCATGGAAATGGAGTTACCAAGTTGGTAGCTGTTATGTGCCTGCTGGGAATCCAAACTGCTGAGCAGAGGCCCAGCCCACTCAGTGTGGACTTGTTTAAGTGGCCAACCAGCATCTCCCATGAGCTGGGCGTGGTACCCCACGCCTTTAATCCCAGCACTGGTATACAGAATGAGCTCTAGGCCAGCTGGGATTTAAAGGGAGACCCTGTCTCAACGACCCCACCACCAAAACAAAACAAAACAAAACAAAACAAAACAAGAAAAAACAGTTCCCTAGTTAGGACAGATCTGTGCTTTGGGGTCCAGACTTGCTGCACTGTTCTCATAAGAGACTACTGCCCTGAACAGTGCTGCATGCATTTAATCTTAGCAGTAGGGAAGGGGCAGAGGCTTCTCTTGAATTCCAGGGCAACCAGTGAGATCTTCTCCCCGAACAAAATACTCCCTGAAAAGAAACAAAAACACAGACTACTTAAGAAGTTAGGAGTATTTAAATAGACTTGGTGATCCATGCATGCAATCCCAGGCAGGGGCAGGAAGGTCCTCTTAGGTGGCACAACTAGATACTATCTCAAAAAAGTAAAACATTGGACAAAATGAACTTTTTTTTTTGTCTTTTTGAGACAGGGTCTCCCTGTAGCCACAGCTGACCTGGAACTCGCTTTGTAGACCAGGCTGACCTTGAACCCTCAAAGATCTGCCTGCCTCTTCCTCTCCAGTGCTGGGATTAAAAGCATGCAGGTGTGTGCCACTGTGCTGGCCTATGTTTTCTATCTTTTTGGTTGCCATGCACATGCTACTGAATGTGTGTGGAAGGCAGAGGACAGTTTGTGGGAGTTGGTTCGTTGGTTCTCTTCTTTCATCATCTGGGTCCTGTGAGATGAAAATTAGGTCTTCAGGCTTGGTGGAAATCACCTTTACCTGCTGAGTTATCTTGCTAGCCCTGCCTTTTTATTTATTTATTTACTTATTTATTTTTACATGGAGTCTCCCTGTAGCCCCAACTGGCCTGGAAATCATAATGTAGACCAGGCTGGCCTCAAGCTCACAGAGACCTGCCTGCGTTTGCCCCTAAGTGCTGGTATTAAAGGTGTAACTTACCATGCTTAGCTCCTGCTTTTTTGTTATTTGTGTGTGTGTGTGTGTGTGTGTGTGTGTGTGTGTGCGCGCGCGCGCGCGGTCAAGGTTAGAAAACAACTTTGTAGGGGCTGGAGAGATGGCTCAGCACTTAAGAGCACTGACTACTCTTGCTAAGAACTGTCTTTAAGCTGGGCGTGGTGGCACATGCCTTTAATCCTAGCACTTAGGAGGCAGAGGCAGGCAGATCTCTGTGAGTTCAAGGCCAGCCTGATCTATATGGAGACCTTGTCTCAAAAATATTAAAAAAAAAAAAAAAGAAAACAACTTTGTAGAGTCAGCTCTCTTCCACCTGTATGTGAGTTCCAGTGATTGTTGTCAAGGCTCCAGTTTGCTCCGCAAAGTGCTTCTACCCACTAAGCCATCCCGCTGCCCGTTTTTTCTTTCTTTCTTTCTTTCCTTCATTTATTATTTATTTATTTATTTATTTATTTATTTATTTATTTTTACTTTTTTATTATTTATTTATTTTTATGTGTATCAATGTACTGTCTGCATGTAGGTTTGTGCGCCCGTGTCGTGCAATGCCACGGAGGTCAGAAGAGGGTGTCGGATTCCCCTGGAACTGGAGTTCTCCTGGAATTGGAGTTACAGACTGTTTTCAGGCGCCATGTGGGTGCTGGGGATCGAACCAGTGTCCTCTGCAAGAGCAGTCGGCGCTCTTAACCGCTAGGCCATCTCTCCAGCCCCTTTCTTTCTCTCTCTCTCTCTCTTTATTCATTCATTCATTCATTCATTCCATCTTTTTGAGACAGGGTCTCCCTGTAGCTCCAGCTGGCCTGGAACTGACTATGTAGACCAGGTTGGCCTTGAACTAACAAGAGATCCTCCTGCCTCTGCCTCGAGAGTGCTGGGATTAAAGGTGTGCACCACCACACCCAGCTACATTATTTTTTTGAGACAGGGTGTCATATATCCCAGGATAGCCGAAAACTCAGGATGTAGCCAAGCATCAATTTGAACTTCGGACCGTCTTGCCTTTACCTCCGGAGTGCTGAGATTACACACAAGTATACCCAGTTCATGGAGTGCTAGGGCTGCAATTCAGTATTTTGTGTATGCATCCCACCAACAGAGCCACATCCCTGCCCGGAGTCTGTTTTAACAAGGGATCTAGATAATTCAGTGCATAGTATAGATTGAGAAACAAGGTGGGAATGTAGCTCCCTCCATCCATGTTTCTGAGTTCCAAAGTGGCATCACCTGTGGGGGTCATTAAACTACATTATTAAACTACATTCCAGCTGGTCTGGAACTTACTATGTAGACTAGGCTGGTCTTGACCTCACAGCGATGCGACTGCCTCTGCTTCCTGAGTACTGGGATTATAGGTGTTATATACCACAATGCACGGCTATTAAAACGTTTTAGATTCCTAGCACTTGGGAGGCAGAGGTAGGCGGATCTTTGTGAGTTCAAGGCCAGCCTGGTCTACAGAGTGAGTTCCAGGACAGCTGAGGCTACAGGGAGACCCTGTCTCAAAAAAGACCAAAAACAAACAAACAAAAAAAAACAACAAAAAAACACAAAAAACGTTTTAGAGGCTTCCCTTCACTTAAGGTTTCTGAATAGTGTCTGCGAGCCGGAAGGCTTACAAGTTCTTAGCTGGGAGCCGGACAGGGGCGGAGCCGGACAGGGGCGGAGCCGGACAGGGGCGGAGCCGGACAGGGGCGGAGCCGGACAGGGGCGGAGCCGGACAGGGGCGGAGCCGGACAGGGGCGGAGCCGGACAGGGGCGGAGCCGGACAGGGGCGAGCAGATCTCTGTGGGTTCAAGGTCAGCCTGATCTGCATAGTGGCTTCCAGGATAACTGGGGCAAAAAGACAAAAACAAGTAAAACACGAAAAAGCAGTCCTGTGTGGTGGTAAACGCCATGTAACCCCAACATTTTGGGAGACTGAGGCTTCAGGACTAGGAGTTCAAAGCCACCTTCCCTTCTGCTAGGGGTCAGGATGGCTGACTGTATCTTAAAAAAAAAAAAAAGTGGGCGCCTGTGAATCAGGGTCTCACAGCGAAATACAAAGGCCGCTGGAGAGGAGCGCCCAGTGCTCTTGCAGAGGACCCGGGTTCGATCTCCAGCACCCACATGGCGGCTGAGAACCACCTTTAACTTCAGTTTCAGGGGAATCTGACGCCCTCTTCTGACCTCCGCGGCATTGCACGACACGGGTGCACAAACCTACATGCAGACAGTACATTTATACACATAAAAAATAAACAAAATTGGGGCTGGAGAGATGGCCTAGCGGTTAAGAGCGCCCAATGCTCTTGTAGAGGACCCGGGTTCGATCCCCAGCACTCAAATGGCGGCTGAGAACCACCTTTAACTTCAGTTTCAGGGGAATCCGACGCCCTCTTCTGACCTCCGCGGCATTGCACGACACGGGTGCACAGACCTACATGCAGACAGTACATTCATACACATAAAAATAAATAAAATTAAAATAAATGAATAAAATTAAAAAAAGAGAGAAAAACAAAAGCCGCTGGGAAGCCGCGGCGAGGGGAGTTCCAGCGCAGGGACCGCTCGGCCAAGGCCTCACAGCGCTCCGCGGCTGTGGTTGGGCTCCGGTGCCCGAAACCCCGGAGCCAGCCAGCAAACGGGGCCCGCCTCACCCAGGCAGGCGAGGCCGCCAGCCTCCCCGCCGCCCGACGATTCGGTCGCCGACCCGGAGTG
The DNA here is from genome assembly GCA_009823505.1 of Rhizomys pruinosus. NCBI lineage: Eukaryota > Metazoa > Chordata > Mammalia > Rodentia > Spalacidae > Rhizomys > Rhizomys pruinosus. The sequence continues at coordinate 217,984 of VZQC01007684.1, read as the reverse complement.
GCGGACCCGCGCCCGAGCCTCGCTTCCTCTGCCCCCGCCCCTGGCGCGGGACGCCAGCAGCAGCTCCCTGAAAACTTACCGGGCGTTGCTCACTCTGGCAGCCGGCGTGGATAAACCCTCCCGGGAGGCACTGGAAGGAGCTCATCCGGCCCAGATGCATGGACAGGACCAACGCGGTGGTGCACGTGGGCATCTTCTGGAGCCGCAGCCTGGAAGAGCAGGTGCCCTGGGGTTTTTTCCGAGGCCCCGGCAGCGGCGTGGCTGGAGGTGGCGCGGGACCGGGCTTGGGTGGTGGTCCAACGGGCCTAGCCCGTTTTGCCGTCCCAGCATGCGCTACTATCTTGCACGACTGGCAGAGCTGGTGGACCGATCTGATCCTTTTCGACTATATGACTGCCACCTTCCACCCAACCGGTGCATGCCCTGAAGGACAAGCCATTAAGAAGCTGGTTTTTCTGGGGGCTGGAGAGATGGCCTAGCGGTTAAGAGCGCCAACTGCTCTTGCAGAGGACCCAGGTTTGATCCCCAGCACGCACATGGTGGCCAAGAACCGTTTTTAACTCTAGTTCCAGGGGAATCCGACGCTCTCTTCTGACGACACGGGTGCACAAACCTGCATGCATACACATTTAAAAAAAAGTTGGTTATTCTGGGGCTGGAGAGATGGCTCAGCGGATAAGAGCGCCAACTGAGCCGGGCGTGGTGGCGCACGCCTTTAATCCTAGCACTCATGGGAGGTAGAGGCAGGCGGATCTCTGTGAGTTCCAGGTCAGCCCGATCTACAAGAGGGAGTTCCAGGACAGCTGGAGCTACAGGGAGACCCTGTCTCAAAAAGACACACACACACAAAAAAAGCGCCAACTGCTCTTGCAGAGGACCCGGGTTCAGTTCCCAGCACCCACATGGTGGCTAAGAGCTGTTTTTAACTCCAGTTCCAGGGGAATCCGATGCCCTCTGCAGCATTGCACGAATGGGTGCACCAACCTACATGCAGACAATACACTCATACACATAAAAAATAATAAAAAAAGAGAAGTTGGTTATTTGGAACATAGTAGAGGCTGCCACAGTCAGGGACGTTTCTGAAGCAAGCGTCTTGGAAGCTTACGAGCTTCCCAAGCTCTACGTCAAGCTGCATTACCACGTGAGCTGTGCCATTCATAGCAAGGTGGTCAAGAACCAATCTCATGAAGGCCACAAAGACAGAACACTGCCACCATGATTTAGACCTGCTGGTGCTGCCCCACGACCTCCACCAAAGCCCATGTAAAGGCCTGACTTTATAAGGACCGAAGAAAAACCATCTTACAGGAAAATAAAATAAAATGGAAATTTTACTTAAAAAAAAAAAAAAAAGAAATTATAGCATATAAAACCAAATGTCCACTAGGGGGGCAGAGTCATCCCTAGTAGAGAACCTCTGTTCAAGGCCTCTTTTAGAGGTTGAAGTTGGAGGAGACAGTAATGGGAAAGTTAATGTGGAGATGTAGGTTATGGAATAGGTACGTATAAGTCACTTTTCTGTTGCTGTGATAAAACCACCATGACCAAGGGAACTTATAAAAGGAAGAGTCTATTTGAGTTTACCATTGACAGTTCCGGTTCGAGGGAATTAGAGTCTACTGTGGCGGGAGGCATGGTGGCAGGGAGTGGAGCAGAAAGCTGAAGTTCACATCTTCCAATGAGCATAGGAAGTAGAGAGAGAGCAACTGGAGACTGGCAAGGCTTGTTGAACTCTCTAAGCCCACACCCAGTGATGTACTTCCTCCAGCAAGGCCACACCTAAGATCTCCCAAAACAGCACCACCCACTGGGGACACAATTTCTGAATACTTGAAACTTATCAGGGACATTGTCATTTAAACCACCACATTCCACTCCGTGGCCCCCATAGGCTCATTAACATATAAAATGCAAAATGGCTTTATTCCAACCTTAAAAGTCCTCATAGTCTTTAAAAAAAAAAAAAAAGAAAAAAAAAGTCCTCGTAGTCTTTACCAGTCTCAATACTATTCAAAAGTCTATGGTCCAAAGTCTCTTCTGAGACCCAGACCAATCTCTTAACTCCTATAAAATCAAAAGACAAATTACATACTCCCAGCATACAGTGGAACTGAATACACATCCCCATTCCAAAAGGGAGGAATAGAGGCATAGTGAGGAGATACTGGACCAAAACAAGACCGAAAACCAGCAGGGCAAACACCAAGTCCAGTAGCTCCATGTGCGACTTCTGGGACTTAACTTCCAAAGGACTTAGATGGCTCAGCTCTTCCAGCTTTGCATGCAACATACATCTTTTCCTTAGGCCGGTACCACTCCCTGTATGCAGCTCTCCTTGGCAAATATCTCACAGTTCTGGCATCTTAAATGTCTTCTTGGGTTCTCCACTGCCAACCAGGCTTCACATTCATAGCTTCACACAATGGCCTATCAGGGCCTTCTTTATGCAGGGACACCCCTGCTGCACTCTGCCTGGCCTTGGCTGCTCTCTGAAACTGCAGAGGAAGAACTGATAACCCCTTCACTTTTGCATCCTTCATGCCTCTAAATCCAGCACCACGTGAGTGAAACTGCTGAGTTTGGCTGCAAGTTTGGGATGGACCCTGGCCTACTTCAACCACATTTGCAACTTTTCTCTGCCCTGGACTTGTTGGAGTAGAAAACCTTTTCGATATTTTCCTTTCAAAAGTTGGAGGCTTAGCTGGGTGTGGTCTTTACCTGAAGGTTCTCTTTCTATTGTTTACTTGTAAGTCTCTAGGCTTCTCCTTAATCACTTTAATCTCCTTATTAAAGGGGTCCTTTCCTTCAGCATGTGACTTGGCTCCAACATTAATCTTCCTAGCACACTTCTCCAATCCAAACTGTACATTCTGTATTTCTTTCTGCCCCATTTGCTCTTTTCATTGTAGATCTGTATAATATTCACCATTAATAGCCACTCTTCCATTTCTATGTTAGACTGTCTTGAAATATCCTCTGCCAAAGAAATTAGTCCATTGCTTTTCAACTTAGCCTCAGGCAAGTAATGGGTTGTGGGCAAATTACAGCCAGACTCTTTGCCAAAATATCCCAGTTCCTGCTTAAATCCTTATTTTCCTCTGGAAATACATTTTTCTCAGCAGTGCTTTCTTCTGGGCGTCTACTAGAATGGCCCATTAAGTTCTCCTTACAGCAGTCAACAGCTTTTCTAGCCCAAAGTTCTAAAGTCTTCCACGTTTCTCCAAACACCCACATGGTCAGGTTCTTCACAAGCAACAGCCCACTCTCTGGTACAAAATACTATATTAGTCACTTTCCCATTGCTGTGATAAAACCACCATGACCAAGGGAATTTTAAAAGGAAGAGTTTGAGCTTACCATTGACGGTTCCAGTTCTAGGGAATTAGAGCCCATTGTGGCAGGAGGCATGGTCTCAGGGGCTGGAGCTGAAAGCTGAGGTTCATATCTTCCAATGAGCACAGGAAGCAGAGAGAGCAACTGGAGACTGGCAAGGCTTGTTGAACTCTCTAAGCCTTCCCCCAGTGATGTACTTCCTCCAGCATGGTTGTACCTTCTTAAGACCTGCCAAAACAGTACCACCCACTAGGGACAAAATGTCTGAATACTTGAAGCTTATCAGGGACATTCTCATTCAAACCACCACAAGGTGTATATTCTATTTAAAGTTGTATTTTGCCAGGTGTGGTGATGCATACTTTTTAATCCTAACACTCAGGAGGCAATGGCAGGCGGATCTCTGACTTTGATGGCAGCCTGGTCTATATGATGAGGTCTGGGCCAGCCTGTCTCAATAAAATAAAATTGTATGCAACTCTTTCTCAATAAAATAAAATTGTATCTTGATTCATGTACTTTTTTTTTTTAAAAAGTCACATTCAAAGCACTAAGTCATTGAACATTTCATTATTATTATTATTATTATTATTTTTTTTGTCTTTTTTTTTGAGACAGGGTCTCCCTGTAGCCCCAGCTGTCCTGGAACTCACTCTGTAGACCAGGCTGGCCTTGAACTCACAAAGATCCGCCTGCCTCTGCCTCCCAAGTGCTAGGATTAAAGGCGTGCGCCACCACGCCCGGCTTCATTATTATTATTTTTAAATTTATGTGTATGAGTGTACTGTCTGCATGTAGGTTTGTGCACCCTTGTCATGCAATGCAACGGAGGTCAGAAGAGGGTGTCAAGAATTCCCCGAACTGGAGTTCTCCTGGGATTGGAGTTTAGACAGACGGTGCTCAGCTGCCATGTAGGTGCTGGGGATCAAACCCAGGTTCTCTGCAAGAGGCAGTTGGGCGCTCTTAACCGCTAGGCCATCTCTCCAGCCATTGATTCTGGTTTTTAAAACTTGCAACAGGTTTTATCAAATTTGAGATCTTAAGATAGTTTTATTCATAAAAGCTGTATATTAACAAAATTTTCCTACAAAGTTAAATGTTTGCTAATAAATTAATTTCTTTAAGTGAGCAGCTGATTTGTAAGTGTTTGTTTTTTAAATTTTAATTTATTTTTTAGTGTAGGAGGTACTGTCTGCATGTAAGTAGTGGCACCCGTGTCTGCAATGCTGTGAAGGTCAGAAGAGGGTGTCGATTCCCCAGGGAACTGGATTAAAGATGGTTCTTTAGCGGGCTGGAGAGAGGGCCTAGCGGTTAAGGAGCGCCAACGCATCTTACAGAGGACCCGGTTTTCGATCCCCAGCACCCACATGGCGGCTGAGACCGTCTGAAAACCCCGAATTCCAGGAGAACTCCAGGTCAGGGAATCAGACCGCGCTTCTGACCTCCGCGGCAATTGCACGACACGAGTGCACAAACCTGCATGCAGACAGTACATTCATACACATACAGAATAAAATTAAAATGAATAAAAAAAAATGAAAAAAAGATGGTTCTTAAGCCACCATGTGTAGTGTGCTGGCAATTGAACCGGGTCCCCTGCAAGAGAGAGATTCAAGATGTTCTTAACTAGTGCGATAAAGAGAGGAAACCATCTCTCAACAGTCACGTGCCTTCGGTCAGCACGAACGAATGGAAATATAATAGTGCAAGTAAAGAACATAACTATGTGTATACGAAAAAGGAAACACTTCTAAAATAGTACAAATGTGTGCACACAAACACTAAATAACAAGAGGAGTAGACCGGATGATACATACACACAAAATCTATCACATATACATGATTACATCGCGCAAGCATCGGTTTGTCAGGGAGGAAAGAAAAACAGAAGACGACGCAGCACAAGCAGCACGGACAGCAGCCGCCAGCTTAAGCTTGTGTGTCCATAGACCGTTCTCCCTGTAGCCCCAGCGGGCTTGGAACTGATCAGCCTCGTAGACCAGGCTGGCCGGGAACGCACAAGGGTCGGGCGGAACGAGATGCCCGCCTCCTCACATAGCCTCACACGCCATCAACACGAGATGCTATCCATGCAAAGTGCTGACCAGAGAATACTGCACAGGATGTGTGACACATAGCAGTATAAGTGATAGGTCGCCAATCGCCGTTGCGAATGCAGGGACCGTCTGCTGCGCACGTATCTCATGCTTGCTCTGCCCCCAGTCTAGCTGAGCAGCAGTGAACTCAGGAGCTGGAATGATTGGCCCTGAAACTCCTCCTTGGTCACAGACTTGCCCAGTAGCAGCTGGCACTTCCAGAATCTCTTTAGTAGTGGAGATGAGTGCTCAGGGCACGTGGTGCCAGACACATGCAAAACTTCCCCAGCCAGCACCCCCTATCTCAGACCCACAGAGTGAGCTTCCTTGCTGCACTGGACGTCATTGTGTACACAGTGCAGAGGAGAATCCATGTTATACAGGTTGACATAATACTCCTCTGTTGGGGCGGGGGGCAAGTGGTCAGTCCTGGGATCAATCACTCCCTGAAGACGGTGGCTCCCTGGAGGCTGCTTAGATCTGGTTGGTGAAGGTCCCAGGAGTCAGCACAGGCCCCCTGGCCAGTGTTCCTGCAGGAAATGATGCTGACATCAGCGGGCTTTTCTTTTCTTTTCTAACATGAGTTTAAAATTTTATATTTATTTATTTATTTATTTATTTATTTATTTATTTATTTATTTATATGAATGTACTGTCTGCATGTAGGTCTGTGCACCCATGTCATGCAATGCCTCGGAGGTCAGAAGAGGGCATCGGATTCCCGTGGAACTGTAGTTAAAAACGGTTCTCAGCCACCATGTGGGTGCTGGGGATCGAACCCAGGTCCTCTGCAAGAGCAGTCAGCGCTCTCAACCACTAGGCCATCTCTCCAGCCCCAATCAGCGGGCTTTTCTAAGGCAACAGCAACCCCTCCAGAGTTATGATGGAGATACCCTCACCCCTACTTCTGTAGCTGGACTACTCCATGCGGAAGCCAAGTTTGGCCCATCTAAATGGGTTCCTGCTGCAGGGCATTCTTCCCTTTTTGTTTGTAGGAAATCAAGGGCTCTGAACACGGTGTGGACAGTTTCCGTTTAAGTTATGGTGGGAATAAGAATAACATCCTATGGGTCCCTCCCTGGGCAGCATGGGAAAGCAAAACAAATACTTTTTACGTTCCGAATCATACTAACTTACTTTCTGGCACTAGAGAGATGGTTCAGTGGTTAAGAGCACTGTTGGGGCTGGAGAGATGGCGTAGTGGTTAAGAGTGCTGACTGCTCTTGCAGAGGACCGGGGTTCAATTCCCAGCACCCACATGGCAGCTAAGAATCGTCTTTAACTCCAGTTCCAGGGGAATCCGACACCCTCTTCTGACCTCCACAGCATTGCAGGACACAGGTGCACAAACCTACATGCAGACAGTACATTCATACACATTAAAAAAAAAAAAAAGCACTGGCAGCTCTTGCAGAGAACATGGGTTCAGTCTCCAGCATCTACACGGCAGCTCACCACCATTCGTAACTCCAGTTCCAGGGGATCTGACGCCATCTTCTGTCCTCCTTGTGCATTGCACACATGTGGTGCACTTACATACATCAGACAAAATACTTATACACATTAAAAAAAAATCATAAAATCTCAGGTTGTGGGTCAGTTTGGGTACTAAATAGCTATGTAACTGAACAAGCTATTATTAAATCATGTTCTTAAAATTTTAATTTTTAATGTTGTGTATGAGTTTTGCCTGCTTGTTTGTGAGTGTATCCGTGCATGCAGTTTCTGCAGAAGCCAGAAGAGGGAGCCAGATCTTCTGGGACTGAAGTTACCAATGGTTGTTAGCTACCATGTGGGTTCAGGAAACCAAACTTGGGTCCTCTGGAAGAGCAGGCAGTGCTGAGCCATCTCTCCAGCCTCCTTTTCCCCTTTTCTTGAAACAGGGTCTCACTATGCAGCCTTGGCCAGCTTGGAACTTGCTATGTAAACCAAGCTGACCTGGAAATCCCAGAACTCTGCCTGCCTTTGCCTCTTGTGTAGTAGGATTAAAGGTGTGCACACTCAGCCTCTGTTTCTTTAAAAAAAAATTTTTTTTAAGATTTTCATATGTGTATGAGTGTTTTGTCTGCATGTACCTATGTATGTATGTATACACCACATGTATGGAGTGCCTGCTGAAGCCAGAATAGGGTGTGAGATTTCCTGGAGTTGAAGTTACAGAGTTGTTAATTGCTAAGTGGGTGCTGGGAACTAAACTCTAGTTCCAGCGGATCTGACACCCTGTTCTGTCCTCCTCAGGCAGAGGCAGGCTGATCTTTGTGAGTTCAAGGCCAGCCTGGTCTATAAAGTGAGTTCCAGGACAGCTGGGGCTACAGGGAGACCCTGTCTCGAAAAGACATATATATATATATATATTCTTCTTGCATGACAAGGACTCAGAACCTTTTTCTTAATGACAAATTTTGAACTGTTTTGCCCGTTGGATGTCATTGTCTTTCATTGCCTGCCTGACCTGGGATAATTGAGTTCCTTCACATATTCAGTACATGCTACTCAGTGCTTCCTTTCTGCTGGGCCTGTGCTACTGATAGAGGTTCAGTTGGACTTGGTAGAATATTCTAATGAAAATACCTACAAACTTTCTTTGGCCCCTCAACCCTCAACGTGGAGATATGAATATATTGGTATTTTATGACATGAGGTGTTTTTATTCTGGCCTTTTTCATTTAAAAATGAGAGTTGTTTGTGTAGTAAACTATTTTTCAATGTCAAATGGACAAAGTGCCTTTTTTTATTTTTCTGTTGTTAGCGTAGGTTCCTTTGTGGAGGGTGGGCATGTCCACCAAGCATACTGGTTTGGGCTAAATGTCAGACTTACCCTCTCTCAGTTATTGTTGGAACCTTATTTGAATTAGGTGGGATTTATAAGCTGTTTAAAATGTAAGAAAGCACCTTTAGTGAGCTGGGAATGTATTTGTCTGACACAATGAAAAATGTATAACCTAATTTTAAATTTTGTTTTTGATGATGGGTTTTCTTGTTCAAAGAATGTTAACATGAATATGTAAGAAATGTTCTGTATTCATATACTGGGTTGTTTGTATTATTTTTTAACAAGTGATTATTGTCTTTCATTTATGATTAAAACATAGATTATTAGGGCTTTATACATCAGTTGGATTTTATTCATCCTGGGCAGCATTTTTACCTGCTAAAATATTAAAGTCTAACCTGAAATATTTTCACAAATGTAGATGACTCTTCTGAAGGTTGTACTTGCTCTCTCCTCTGCATTTCCCTTTTGCTTATTTTGCATTAGCTTCCCATGATGTTGTTATGACATGATGCACATTCAAATTATCTGTTCCTCGACATATGAACAGAAGACTGCCTTACATATTTCCTTCATAAGCAAGGAAAGTTGGGATGCTCTTATTACTTTGGGAACTTGTACATTTAAGGCGATTAACAAGTCTCATTTGAGGGCTTATCCATTTAGTTTGCTTTCATAGACATTAATAATAATAGAAATAGAATAAACTGCCACTCAGGGCTATTAGGTGAAAAAAAATTGTCAAGGGAAAACAGAAAAATGGAATCAATATACTTAGAATTTTAAATATGTGGCAAAGTTGAGGCCATCCTGTATGGCTGAACTTGCTGTTGTTTGGAAAGTCACCCTTAACTTATATCCCCCACTGTCTGTGTAGAACTTCAGCCTGACTACAGAACAAACAAAGGCTGTCATTTCTATTTTTAGTAGCTTGGGGGAAAGTAGGTTTAACACATCATAAATTTTTTTTTTTAATTAACTTCTGATATATTCCCTCCCTCCCCTCCTCCCTCCCTTCCTCCCTTCCTTCCTTTTTGGTCTTTTTGAGACAGGGTCTCCCTGTAGCCCCCTAGCTGTCCTGGAACTCAGTACGTAGACCAGGCTGTCCTTGAGCTCAGAGATCCGCCTGCTTCTGCCTCCCAAGTGCTGAGATTAAAGGCATGCACCACCATGCCCAGCTGATACATATTCTTTTAAGTATAGTTCTAAGATTAAGGTAACCTTGTGTAATCATGTTCAGGAAGAAGGGAAGGGGAGTGGGTATACACTGAATAGCAGCTAAGTTATTGAGTATGCTCTTGACACATGAGTATTCTCTTGGAATGCTTAAAATGACCCCCTGGATTTTTTCTGATTTTTACATTGNCTGTAGCCAGGCTGGCTTTGAACCCACAAAGATCCGCCTGCCTGCCTCTGGAGTTGCTAGGATTAAAGGTGTGTGCCACCACGCCCGGCAGAACACACATTTTTCAGTAACATCTGTTTGCCAGCAGAGCTCAGGGATGGCTTGAGGCAAATATCAGAGGAAGTCTGATCACCTGAGTTGGAGCCCCTGGAAAGGTGGAAGCAGCAGCCTAGGCCTGCAATTCATGCTTTTAATCCTACCTCTGGGGAGGCAGTGGCAGGCAGATCTTTTTGATTGAGGCTAGCCTTGTCTACATAGTGAGTTCTGGGGCAGCCAAGCTCCCGGCAGCTGGGACTAAAGGGGGACCCTGTCTCAAAAATAAACAAATAAAAAGAAAGTGTATTGGCATCATCCTTTTTCCAAAACATGAACTCTGCCCTGCCCAGTGTGACCCCACCCCCTCCCACCAGGCACTTCTTAGGAGTTATTTGAATGCTATGTCTCCCAGCTGCTATCTCAAAAATTTATCAGCTTTCAAAATCCATCAGCTTCCGCCCAGCACTGCTCTGGAGCGTGGCCTCACAGACGCTTCCAGTGCTCCCGGGTCTACGCCTGTCATACAGTAAGTCTGTCTAACTCCTCTTCCTTGGAAGACAGTGCTTCAGGTTCTGATGACTCTCAAGGTGGCCTCCGCTATCCAAGCCTCTGTTGTGTTGAGAGTGGAGGAGCTGAGAATCGTGTATGTGCATGGTGTGGGGGGATATGGATGATGTGATTTTAATTTTTTTTTAACATTAATTGTGTGTATGTGTGTGCAGGCAGGGGTGGAGGTCAAAGGAGAACTTTGGGGTGAATTGTTTTCTCTTTCTCCACATGGGTCCTGGGGTCAGCAACTCAGGACCCAGCTTAGTGGCAAGTGCTTTTACCCACTAATCCACTCCACAGGCCCAAGATAGTGTAAATTATTTATCTTTTTATTTATTACTTTTCTTTATGTATTGCCTGCATGAAGGTAGGGGTAGCCATGTTGTACAAAGCCTGTGGATGTCAGAAGAGAGCATCCAATATCTGATCCCCTGGAAATGGGAGTTAGGGATGGTGACGACCACATAGGGTGCGGAGTTGAACTTGTTCTGCTGCAAAGACAACAGGGCTCTTAACTTCTGAAGCCATCTCTCCAGCCCTTATGTTGGTCTTTTTTTTTTTTTTTTTTTTTTTTTATGTTGGTCTTTTTAACAGGGTCTCCCTGTTGCCCCAGCTGTCTTGGAACTTTCTAACGTAGACTAGGCTGGCCTTGAACTCAGAGTGATCCACCTGCAGGGGTGACTCAGCATGCACCGGAATTGGAGTTACAGATGGTTCTTAGCCGCCATGTGGGTGCTGGGGATCGAACCCGGGTCCTCTGCAAGACTCCAATTCCAGGAGAACTCCAGTTCCAGGGGAATCCGAGACCCTCTTCTGACCTCTGAGGCATTGCATAACACAGGTGCACAAACCCACATGCAGACAGTACATTCGTAAACATACAAAAATAAAATAAAAAAAAGCTTGCACTGGGGCTGGAGAGATGGCCTAGCAGCCAAGAGTGCCGACTGCTCTTGCAGAGGACCCGGGTTCGATCCTCAGCACCCACATGGTGGCTGAGAGCCATCTTTAACTTCAGTTCCAGGGGAATCTGACACCCTCCTCTGACCTCTGTGGCATTGCATGACACGGGTGCACAAACTTACATGCAGACAGTACATTCATACACATACAAAATAAATAAATAAATAAATAAATAAATAAATAAATAAATAAAAGCACGCACCACCATGCTCTGCCTTTTTAATTAATTTTGAGACTGTTTCTCTCTGTCAGACTGGTGTTGAACTCACTCCATAGCTAAGACTGGGCTCTAACTTGTGGCAATCCTCCTGTCTCAGACTCCTGAGTGCTAGGATTCTAGATGTGTATCATGCCTAGCTTGAATTTTTTGGTTTTTGTCTTGAGTTTCTGGTTCTCCTCTCTCCCCAAGCCAAGTCCTAAGGAACTAAATATTCTCCTATGTGAGTCACAGAAACTCTAAGGTGGGGGGGGTACTGCCCCAAACTGGGCGAAGAAGGAATGTTAGATGGGCAGCTGAGCAGAATCCAGACAGACAGGCCTTGCTGGTTACACTCCAAGCTGGTAGCTTACTTCCATCAACGTTCCAAGACCCAGGTGCACAGGGATTCAGAGGGCACCTGGAAAGTGGAGCCCAAGGAGGCGGGTGGAGCAGATCCAGGTGTTGGCAGGGTGGCAACCCCAGCCGTGGAGGAGGGGAGCCCCTCAACTCGGGGACTCTTCCACACCTCATCCTGCTTTTTTGGCTAGCTGGCTTATTAGCAGCCTTTCAAATGCTGGTATTTATTTATTATTAATTAATGTATGTATTTATGTTTATTTTTGGCTTTTTTTGGGGGGGGTCTTTCTGAGACAGGGTCTCCCTGTAGACCCAGCTGGCCTAGAAATCACTATGTTGACCAGGCTAGCCTAAATCTTACAGAGATTCTCTTGCCTCTGCCTCCAAAAGGCTGGGATGAAAGGCATGGGCCACCATACCCAGATATTTTTGGTCTTTTTTTGAGATATCTTCCAGCTGGCCTGGAGCTCTCTATGTAGACCAGGTTGGCCACAATCTCAGAGACCCACATGATGCTTCTGCCTCCCAAGTGCTGGGACAGCCACTTTTAATTTTCTTTCTTTTTTTTTTTTTTTTTTTTNGTGGCTCAGTGGTAGAGCACCTGCCTAGAATCCCCCAGTGAGGGGCTGGGGTGTGGCTCAGTGGTAGAGTACCTGCCTAGAATCCCCCAGTGAGGGGTTGGGGTGTAGTCAGTGAGTAAAAGCACTTGTGGTGTAAGCCTGAGATCCAGAATTCCATCCTTACAACCCACTGTGGAAGGAGAGAACTGACTCACAAAATTTGGACTTTGACCTCCACACAAGCACTGTGGCATTCACATACACACACACACACACACACACACACACACACACACACCACAACACAACACAAAGTACTTTTAATTGACAACAAAATGAGAGGTTTTAAGGACCAAAGAGATGGCTCAACATGAAGAGAACTCACAGCCAAACCTGATGACCTGAGTTTGAGATCCCCAGGGCCTCGTGTAGGCATGGTGGATGGAGAGAACCAACTTCTGCTAACCTCCATAAGCATTCCTGTGGTGTATGCACACAGACACATGCATAATTAATTAATTAATTTAAAAATGTAATTTTTAAAAAATTAAAGACTGTACCAGTGAGGGGCTGGGGGCATGGATCAACAGTGGAATTCTTGCCTAGAGCCTACTACAGAAGGATTGGTTGTGTGGTTCACTGGTAGAGCACTTGCCTAGCATGCATGAGGCCCTGAGGTCTGTCTACAATGCCGCCCAATAAAGAACATGGGGGGGGACAGAAACCACTTACTAATTTCAACAGGGAAGGTTGGATAGAGTCAGTAACCAGTAGCAGGCTAGGGAAATTAAGAGGACCCACTGTAAAAACGATAAACACTCTATATAGAAAAAGAGAGCAGGCGGATCTTTGTGAGTTCAAGGCCAGCCTGGTCTACAGAGTGAGTTCCAGGACAGCTGGGGCTACAGGGAGACCCTGTCTCGAAAAAGACAAGAAAAAAAAAAGTCTTTTCTTGTAGCTCAGGTTGGTCTTCAAGTCACTGTATATCAGGGGATGACAAGTCGCTGTATATCAGGGGGTGACAAGTCGCTGTATATCAGGGGATGACAAGTCGCTGTATATCAGGGGGTGACAAGTTGCTGTATATCAGGGGATGACAAGTCGCTGTATATCAGGGGGTGACAAGTTGCTGTATATCAGGGGTGACCCCAGACTCCTGACCCTCCTGCCTACACCTCTGGGGTGCCAAGCTTTCAGGCCTCAACACCAGGCCTGGTTTACACAGTGCTGGGGATGTAACTGAGGTCTTTGTGTCATATTCTCAGCCCCACCTCTCTCTTTTTTTTCTTTAGTTGGTATTTCCTTATGTATCCCAGGTTATCCTCAAACTCTAGATCTGATGCCCAACCTTCCAAAAGCTGGGATTATGGAAAACCACACCCAGCCAAAGTGGATCCTCAGCTGGGCTGGACTGGGGAATTTCCCCCACCCTAGAAATTCCATCTCATTTTGCCTTAGCTTCAAATTCCAATTCTATTTTATTCTGAAAGCAATGAAACAACGCTGCTTTCTTCTAGGGCCCTCGGCTTGAGCTCTTGTTCACCAGTCTCCCCAAAGCACTGCTTCACACACAGATCAAGGAAAGGAGCAATAGTCACTGTTTTCCATGGTGTATGGAGTAGGGTGAAAACTGGCCAAGCGCTTGGGTAAAACAAGACAGTTGAGAGGTGGTACAAGAGCTGGGGTCCAACACAGGCAATTTAGTTTCCAAAATAAACCCCTCTACTCTTCTCTCCTCATAATTACGAGCAACTATGTGCCAGGCCCTGTACTGGGAGTTATTTATTTAATTAGTGTGTATGAGAGTTTCACATATATATATATATATGAAACATATATATGACAACACAGGTACATATATATACATATACATATATATGTACATATTTACCTGTGTTGTGCAGTGCCTCTGGAAGGCAGAAGAAGTGTTGGATCCCCTGGAATTGGAGTTACAGATAGTTGTTAGCTGCCCTGTGGATGCTGGGATTTGAACCTGGGTCTTCTGCAAGAACAGTCAGTACTTTTAACCACTCAGCTATCTTTCCAGCTATATTATTATTATTATTTTATATTATTTTTGACAGGGTCATAGTAAAGCAAGCTGGTCTAGTATTTTACTATGTATCTGAGACTGTCTTTGAACTGATCCTTCCATCTCTACTTCCTGTCCTGTCCCGCCACACCAGGCTTTGAGGCTTTGAGAGTTTTATTTGTTCATTTAAAAAAAATTTTTTTTTTTTAGAATTTTTAAAAATTTTATTTCTTTTTTTAATTTTAATTTTTTTATATGTGTATGAATGTACGGTCTGCATGTAGTTTTGTGCACCTGTGCCGTGCAATGCCGCAGAGGTCAGAAGAGGGTGTGGGATTCCCCTGGAACTGGAGTTAAAGATGGTTCTCAGCCACAATGTGGGTGCTGGGGATCGAACCCGGGTCCTCTGCAAGAGCAGTTGGTGCTCTTAACTGCTAAGCCATCTCTCCAGCCCGTATTTGTTCATTTCAAGTGACCCAGAAAACTCTGAAAAAACCTTAGGGCCAGTCATGGTGGCTCAGGTCTGTAATCTCAGCACTGGGGAGGTTGAGGCAGGCCAGCCTGGGCTACAGTATGAGACTTTCTAAAAAAAGAAAATGAAAACTAGGTGTGATGGGACACACCTTTATTCTCAGCACTTGGGAAAAGGAAGGTGGATCTCTGTGAGATCAAGGCCAGCCCAGTCTACATAGTGAGTTCCATGGCTCAATCTATCAAACCACCCCTCCTCCCCCCCCCAAAAAGGGGAAGAAGAGTATTAGAATTCTAATTTATGTTTGAAGAAACAGGGTTTTGAGAAGGATGCTTGCCTTTTCTGGCTGCTACTGACAGCCTTCATTCCCAAGACTATGCCTCACGGCCAACTCCCAGGGTCAAGGAAGGCAGGCGAGCAGCCATGACATGTTGTCTTGTTTTCCAGCAGATCTTGGCTTCCTCCACTACACCCTAGGATGATGTGGCAGCATGTCTGGAAGTTTGGTCAGAAGCTGGTACGCCGGCGGCCCTTGGCCTTGGACAAACAGTCAGAGTCTTGCTTGTCCCGATGTCTGACCACTTTGGACCTGGTGACTTTGGGTGTGGGTAGCACCTTGGGAGCAGGTGTGTATGTCCTGGCTGGTGAGGTGGCCAGAGAGAAGGCTGGACCATCCATCATCCTGTGCTTCTTGGTGGCTGCCCTTTCTTCGGTGCTGTCTGGACTCTGTTATTCGGAGTTTGGAGCCCGGGTCCCGTGTTCTGGCTCAGCGTATCTCTACAGCTATGTCACAGTGGGCCAGCTGTTAGCTTTCGTCACAGGCTGGAACCTCATACTCTCCTATGTCATTGGTGAGGTGTGGGGACTTACCATGGAAGTAGGGGTTGTTGGTGGGGGGGCTTATTCACAAGCACTGTCACCTGTTAGGGAGGTTTGGGTAATGGAGGGAGACCTGGTATGTCATTCTGTTCTACTCTGTCCTGCTTTCCTGAGAGAATTAAAGCTAGGAGAAATGGGTATAATATCAAATGGACAGGAGGCTTCCTTTTGTTTGCTTAAAAGACTCACTGTGTAGATCAGGCTGGCCTCAGATTGTGGTGATCCTCCTGGCTCTGCTTCTCTAGTACTGGGATTACAGATGTGAGCTCAGCATGGCTTTTGAGAATTCTTGTATTATTATTATTAGTAGTAGTATTTGATCTTTTTTAAAATTTTATTTTTTTATATGTATGAATGTACTGTCTGCATGTAGGTCTGTGCACCTGTGTCATGCAATGCCGTGGAGGTCAGAAGAGGGTGTCAGATTTCCCTGGACCTGGAGTCAAAGATGGTTCTCAGCCATGTGGGTGCTGGGAATCGAACCCGGGTCCTCTGCAAGAGCAGTTGGTGCTCCCAACCACTAGGCCATCTCTCCAGCCCCATGATTTTTTTTTTTTTTTTGGGTGCTTTTGAGACAGGGTCTTCCTTTAGCCCCAGCTGGCCAGGAACTCACTTTGTACACCAGGCTGGCCTCACAGAGATCCACCTGCCTCTGTCTCCCTAAGTGCTGAGATTAAAGGGGGTGTACATGTGCCACCGCACCAGGCTCTCATAGCATCTCCCGTTCAGTGCATCCTAGGGGTCACTTCCTGCTTGTAAAGGAATGTTCCTTTTCCTCCTGCAGGTGCAGCCAGTGTGGCCCGAGCCTGGAGCGCAGCTTTTGATGGCCTCACGGGGAATCACATCTCCAAGACCCTGCAGAACATCCTCCCTATGCAAGTGCCTGGCTTCCTGGCCAAGTATCCAGATTTTCTTGCAATGGGTCTGGTGATGATTCTCACTGGTAAGGTCAGGGTCAGAGAAAAAAGCAAAAGAGAGGTCCTGGGTCAGGCAGGGTCAGGGACAAGTCAGCAAAGGCTCCAGGGACAGAGGAATGGTGGCTGGCAGAAGACCAGCCATACAGGCATAGCAGGGCAGACTGAGGCAGCCACAGTGATGCTGGGGGCCAAGGATGCATGATAGGGTGTTGAGTATCAGCTTCCCTGACTTCCATCTACCACATACCAGCATACCCTCCCCCATACTCTTACAAACCAGGGGTCTGCTATAGGGACTCCCAAAACCACCTTTAATTAAGATCTACTGATGGAGAATTAGCTTCTTACTCTGTAACTACATTTATTTATTTATTTATTTATTTATTTATTTATTTATTTATTTATTTATTTGGTCTTTTTGAGGCAGGGTCTCCCTGTAGCCCCAGCTGTCCTGGAACTTACTCAGGCTGGCCTTGAACTCACAAAGATCCGCCTGCCTCTGCCTCCTGAGTGCTAGGATTAAAGGCATGGCCTATTTTATTTATTTATATTGATTGATTTAAATTTTGAGACAGGGTCTTCCTGCAGCCCCAGCTGTCCCAGAACTCACTATGTAGAGACCAGGCTGGCCTTGAACTCATAGAGATCCACTTGCCTCTGCCTCCCA
>VZQC01007684.1:98193-200628 GCA_009823505.1 Rhizomys pruinosus | reverse complement strand
ATACATTTTTTTTTTTGTCTTTTTGAGACAGGGTCTCCCTATAGCCCTAGCAGTCCTGGAATTTGCTCTGTAGACCAGGCTGGCCTTGAACTCACAAAGACCAGCCTGCCTCTGTCACCCAAGTGCTAGGATTAAAGGCGTGCACCACCACGTCCGGCTTGGGTTTCTTTTTATTGGCTCTTTCCTGTTCCATCTTTCCACAGTGGTCCTGGCACTGGGGGCTCGAGAGTCGGCCTTGGTCAGCAGAGTCTTCACAGCGGTGAACCTTTTGGTGCTGAGCTTCATCTCTCTTTCTGGCATCATTAAGGGAGATCTGCACAATTGGCAGCTTACAGAGGAGGACTACAAACTGGCCATGCTGGAATCCAATGGCACTGTCAGGTCAGGGAGCCCCTGAGGGCCACGGCTAGGGTGAGCTGGGAAGAGATGGACAATAGGGGCCCAGCTACTGTACCAGGGTGAGGGGCAAGGCTGGCCAGGGCTGTGTATGAGTGGAGGGGTAGCACAGGAGTTGTGTACACCTCTTCGATATTTAAAAATAATTTATTGCCGGGCGTGGTGGCGCACAACTTTAATCCTAGCACTTGGGAGGCAGAGGCAGGTGGATCTTTGTGAGTTCAAGGCCATCCTGGTCTACAGAGTGAGTTCCAGGACAGCTGGGGCTGCAGGGAGACCCTGTCTCAAAAAGACCAAAAAAAATTTATTTATGGAGCTGGAGAGATGGCTCAGGGATTAAGAGCACTGACTGCTCTTGCAAGGACTAGGGTTGAAATCACAGCACCCACATGGTGGTTATAACCTCCATGGGCATTACACGACACAGGAGCAGCTACATGTGAATGAGTGTATTGTCTGCATGCATGTAAGTTTACCACATGTGTGCAGGACCCACAGAGGCCAGAGAGGGTGTGGGATCCCCTGGAACTGGAGTTAACAGATGGGTGTTAACTGCTATATTGATGCTGGGAACCAAACACAGGTCCTTTGCAAGGGCAGCCAGTGCTCTTAACTGCAGAGCTGTCTTTCTAGGGCATTCAATGTTTTTGAGACAGTGGTCTTTTTAAAAAAATTTTATTTATTTTTTTATGTGTGTGAATGTACTGTCTGCATGTAGGTTTGTGCACCTGTGTCGTGCAATGCCTTGGAGGTCAGAAGAGGGTGTTGGATTCCCCTGGAACTGGAGTTCTCCTGGAATTGGAGTTAGACAGTTCTCAGCCACCATGTGGGTGCTGGGGATTGAACCTGGGTCTTCTGCAAGAACGGTCAGCGCTCTTAACCACTAGGCCATCTCTCCAGCCCAGCCTGAACTTCTGACCCACTTGCCTCCACCTCCCAAGTGCCAGGATTACACGTGAATGGCCATGCTGGGTTTATGTGGTGTGGGGGACTCAAACCCCAGGCTTCACAAATAAATGCC
Source organism: Rhizomys pruinosus (assembly GCA_009823505.1). Classification (NCBI taxonomy): domain Eukaryota; kingdom Metazoa; phylum Chordata; class Mammalia; order Rodentia; family Spalacidae; genus Rhizomys; species Rhizomys pruinosus. Next base: position 199,211 of record VZQC01007684.1, on the reverse strand, counting down.
AAGCAAGCATTATACCAACTTAGCTACATCTCTAGGCTTCTCCCTGAGCCCTACTTTTTTTTTTTTTTCCATAGTTTTGCTATGTAGCTTAGGCTGGCCTTGAGCTTAAGTAGTTAGAGCTGGATTTTCAATCTGAGATCCTGCATTTGCTTCCCGTGTGCTGGGTTTTCGGGTTTGTGAACCACCATGACCTGCCTCCCTGAAATATTCTCCTTTTCCTCTTCTCTTGCCACAGCTTAGGCCGTCTGGGCTCTGGAGGGTTCGTGCCTTTTGGCTTCGGTGGGATTCTCCGTGGCACAGCCACCTGCTTCTTTGCCTTCATTGGGTTCGACTGTATTGCAACGACAGGTATCACGGTCTCTCATTATCAAAGACGTGGGCATGGCTTGGGTTACCTTCGGCATTGAGGTACAAGGCTGACCTGCTTAGGGGGTGTGTGTGAGAGGGTTTTGTGCGGTGGCCTGTGTGTGTTTCTGACCGATGAGCCGCTCCCGCTCTGCAGGGGAGGAGGCCCGCCATCCGCAGCGTTCCATTCCGCTGGGCATCGGGATCTCGCTGTTCATTTGCTTTTTGATGTATTTTGGCGTCTCCGCGGCACTCACCCTTATGATGCCCTACTACCAGATTCACACAGGCAGTCCCTTGCCCCAGGCCTTTGTCCATGTCGGATGGGGCCCTGCTCAATACGCAGTGGCCGTTGGTACCCTGTGTGCTCTGTCCTCCAGGTTTGTATCAAAGGGTTCTCTAATCTGCTGCGGGCTCTTGACGTGGAGAGATGAGGGGGAGGGGAAATGGATCCTGATGGTTAGCTCATGTGGGGTGACCTGTCCATTCCTGTTATCCCACATCTTCTGTATGTGTTCGTCTCTCCTCCTAGCCTTCTGGGCTCCATGTTCCCTGTGACTCGAGTGGTCTATTCCATGGCAGAGGATGGACTTCTGTTTCGGAGACTTGCCTGTGTCTATTCTCGGACAAGCACCCCTGTCCTGGCTACTGTCATTTGTGGACTCATCGAAGGTAAAGTCCGATGACTTACCTGATGATTGATTCATGAGCTTGGATGTTTACACTAGCTTTTCTTCTTTCTTTCTCTCCTTTTGTTCCCCCCCCCCTTTGGCAGTGGGCCTGAAACTGTGTGTGTGTGTGTGTGTGTGTGTGTGTGTGTGTGTGTTTGAGACAGGGTTACCCTGTAGCCCCAGCTGGCCTGGAACTCACTCTGTAGACTAGGCTGGCCTTGAACTCACAGAGATCAGCCTGCCTCTGCTTCCCTAGTGCCGGGATTAAAGGCGAGCACCACCATGCCTGGTGAAACTTGCTATTTAGACCAGGCTGGCCTCCATCTCACAGGTACCTACCTGCCTGCCTGCCTGTCTCCCTAGTGCTGAGATTAAAGGTATGTGCCACGACTGTACCAGACACCAGCTAGTTTCTCATGGTTCATTGCCTGTATTGGTTTCTTTTCTGTTGGTGTGATAGAATATATGAAAACAATTTAGGGGAGAGAGGATTATTTTGGCTCACAGCTTCAGCTAGAGGCCATCACGACAGGGAAGGAAGGCGCAGCAGCAGGGGCATGAGGCCAGCTGGTCACACTGCATCTGCAGTCAGGAAGCAGGGAGAGATCAGGAAGTGGGGCCAGGCTGTGAAACCTCAAAGCCCACCCCCAGCAGCAAGGCTCCATATTCTCAACCACCACCACCACTACCACTACCACCATCACCACCACCATTTGGAGATCTAGTGTTCAAATGTATGAGGCTACATGAGGCATTTCATCTAGAAACCACATCACCCATCTCCTTGCAAAAGAGTATTTTATGAACATTCATGGGTTGTATGTGCACCACACGCTCTGCTCTGCAGTGCCTGAGGAGGTCAGAAGAGGGCACCCGCTCCCCTGGAACTGGAGTTATATGGGGTTGTTAGGTGCCATGTGGCTGCTGGGAAGTGAGCCTGGGTCCTGTTCGAGAACAGCCAGTGTCCTTAATGCCGTCTTCTCTCCAGACTTCCTTCCCTGTTCTGTGCCTTCGTTTGTAGCATCCATGGCTTTCCTTTTTGAGCTCAGTGATCTTGTGGATCTCACATGCATTGGGAGCCTGCTCTCCTACTCCCTGGTGACCTTCTCTGTTCTGGTACTCAGGTAAGACTCTGCCACACCTTGGCTGGGGCTCCGGGGCACGTGAGAGTGGCTGGGTGTTTATCCTGGATGCTGGCTGTTGGAAGCACTGGGCTGCTGTCGATGTTTCCCACACCTCTCATTCAGGTACCAGCCAGACCAGAACCCAAGCTCTGGCAAGAATGAAGTGTCTGAGCCTGAAGCAGTTGAGATGAAGACTGTACCAGAAGCTGCTTCATCTGTAGAGCCCGTTCCGGAAGCAGGAAGTGTGCGGATTCTGAGGAGTCTGTGTAGCCCCACGGACACCACCCCTACTCCAAGGTCCGGCCGGGTTGTCTATGGATGTGCCTCCCTGCTTGGTAAGTGGCGGGATTTTCCCCTTGGGTATTCGGAAGCTGATAATCCAGGAGGAATGTGTAGACAGAGTTGTGGGGTGTGTGGCACAAGGTCCTGACACACTTAGCTCCTGGATACTGGACCCGTTCTCTATGACTTGGCTTTCAGTCTTCCTACTGACATTCCTGGCCCTGATCCTGGACCAGTGGCCCATGCGCCTGCTCTCTGGAGACCCTGTTTTGATAGCTGTGGCCGTTTCATTGCTGATTCTCATTGTTGGCATGGTGGTTGTCATCTGGAGACAGCCCCAGAATGCTCAGCCTTTCCACTTTCAGGTAGGTGACCTACTGTCCTCAGATGCCCAACCTGGGTAAGTGGTCGCGCCTGCCTGGAGGCGTACGCATGTTTTACTGTACTGGAAAGGAAAGAGGCTGATAAAACCAATGGGCAAGGGGCTGGAGAGATGGCTCAGCAGTTTAGGGCACTGGATGCTCTTGTATAGGACCTGGTTTCAATTCCCAGCATCCACATGGCAGCTGATAACGATCAGTTAATCCAGTGCCAGAGGATCTGACACCTACAGGCATTGTGGGATATAGGTACACTTATATACACCCAGGCAAAACATACACATGAACACTCTCCTCCTCCAAAACCAATGGGAAAATCTGGGAATCATGGTTTGTGTCTGTGATCCCAGCTACTCAGGGAGGCCAAGGCAGAAGGATCACAATTTAAAGGCCAGCTTGGGCTGTAAGAGTAAGCCCACATTCAACTCAGGAAATTTACTCTTCCAGAATAAAAATAATCCGCGTGTAGTGGTAAATGCCTCTAGGGAGTTGGCGAGGGGCGGCTTAGGAGTTCAAGGGCAGCCTTGGCTACATGGTGAGTTTGAGGCCAGGCTGAGCTGCATGAGACCCTGCTTCACACAACCAACCGAACGAAAACAAAGAAACACTGAACAAACAAAAACAACACAATTGGGGCTGGAGAGATGGCTCCGAAGTTAAGAACATGCATTGTTCTTGCAGAGAAACCAAGTTTTTGGTTCTTAGCACTTGCTTTGGATTGTAACTCCTCCTTCTGGGGTTTGATGCCCCCCTCTTCTGGCCTCTGAGGGCACCTATACTCACACGCACAGGCCCTTACACACACACACACACACACACACACGATTCAAATAATCTTTAAAAGATTTCAATCTTCTAAAACCAAACCCAAAACAAAAAGGCTGGCAGATGTAACTCAGTGTTAGAGCACTTGCTTAACATGCAGGAGGCCCTGAGTTCAACTCCTAGTCCTAAAAAGGCAGCTGGGTTGGGTTGGGGAGGTGGTGATTTAGCTCAGTTCGTAAAGTGCTTGCTTTAAAGCCCTGGGTTTGATACCAAGCACCAAATAAATCAGGAGCGGTAGTCCTGATGGCGGTCCCTTCTGGAACATCCCATGGGGGTCTTCAGGGTGAACAGGCACTGACTGCACAGTCCAGATAGGGCTGGGTGTTGTGCCCAGTGGTAGAGAGCTCAGGTATGTGGAAGTGAAGGGACTCACAGGCTCTGCCCACAGGTTCCTGCACTGCCCTTGCTCCCTCTGCTGAACATCTTTGTGAATATCTACCTGATGATGCAAATGACTGCTGGGACCTGGGCTCGCTTCGGGGTGTGGATGCTGATTGGTGAGTGGCTGGCTGGGGAAGAGACCTCTGGGTGACAAGGATGAACAGCACTCTTCTATAGCTCCCCTTTGAAACTGCCTGGGGCCATGTGCAGAATCCCTGAAGGGCATTGGTGGGCATCAAAGGAAGTGATGTTTTGACCCCTCTATCTCCCTTTCCCCCTAGGATTTGCTATCTATTTTGGATATGGCATCTGGCACAGTTTGGAAGAGAAGACTGACCAACAGCCAGCAATGTCCAGCTCCCCTACTTGTCCTGAAAATATACCTGGGGCTGAATTAGCTTAACTGCAGAAAACAGACACTTCCAGGATACTATGGGTGGTGTTTTGTTTTGTTTTGTTTTTGACCAGGAGTGGGTCTGGGGGTGGGGATTGAATTTAGGGCACTTGTTTTACCACTGACCTATCCCCAGCCCTGTAGATATCGTTGGATCAAGGGATCAAGGAAAATTTGGATATTTATGGACCAAAGCTGGGACATACTTAAAGTGCTGTATTTGTGAGCAAATGTCTTAATATTTGTGTGTGTGCATGTGTGTGTAAGTCCTTGCACATGCTAGGCAAGTGCTCTACTACTGAGCCACATCCCCAGCCTTTTAAGCTACTTAACTGACAATAAAGCTGTATATTTGTGTTGAAGAGCATCACTTTTCTTTGTGATGGCATCAGTCTTGATGTGTGGTCAACACTTACTGTATGTTGTGTATTTGGGCACACGTGCCACAGTGCATGTGTGGAGGTCAGAGAACAACTTTTTCTCTTACCTTTATTATTGTGTTATGAATGTTTTGCCTGTAGGTAAAAGTACTGGTGGCTCTTCCAGGGGACTGGAAGAGCCACCAGTACTTTTAAACATTGAGGCATCTATCCAGCCCCTATTATCTATTTTTTTAAATCATTTTTGGGTCTTCATGTAGCTTCAGCTGTGCAATTGGCCTGGAACTCAGTATGTAGACTAGGCTGGCCTGGAACTCACAGAGATCTACCTGCCTCTGATTCCTGGGTGCTGGGATTAAAGGTGTGTGCCACCAGGCCTGGCACTGTTATTTTTTTGTGTATGAGTGTATTGCCTGCATGCATGTAAGTGCACTAGTGTCATGCAATGTCCACCGAGGGCATCAGATCCCTTGGAACTGGAGTTAAGGATGGTTGTTAACCACGATGTGGGCGCTGGGAACAAAACCTGGGTCTTCTGTAAGAGCAGCCAGTGGATCTCTCCAGCCCTACTTTTTTATTTTTATTATTTTATTTTTATTTATTTATGTGTATAAATGTACTGTCTGCACCCATGTAGTGCAATGCCAGGGAGGTCAGAAGAGGGTGTCAGATTCCCCTGGAACTGGAGTTCTCCTGGAATTGGAGTTACAGACGGTTCTCAGCCGCCATGTGGGTGCTGGGGATCTTACCCAGGTCCTCTGCAAGAGCAGTCGGTGCTCTTAACCACTAGGCCATCTCTCCAGCCCTTTTTTATTTATTTTTATTTTTTTATTTTTTGGTCTTTTTGAGACAGGGTCTCCCTGTAGCCCCAGCTGTCCTGGAACTCACTCTGTAGACCAGGCTGGCCTTGAACTCCCAAAGATCCGCCTGCCTCTGCCTCCCGAGTGCTAGGATTAAGGCATGCACCACCATGCCCAGCTCCTACTTATTATTATTGTCATTTTTTTTTGTCTTTTTGAGACAGGGTCTCCCTTTAGTCCCAGGTGGCCTGGAGCTCACTTTGTAGACCAGGCTGGCCTTGAACTCACAGAGATCCACCTGCCTCTGCCTCCCAAGTGCTAGGATTAAAGGCGTGTGCCACCACACCTGGCAACTCCTACTTGTTATTTTAAAATATTTTATTTTAGAGTATAAGAGTTCTTTTCTTTTCTTTTTTTTTTTTTTTTTTTTTTTTTTTGTCTTTTCGAGACAGGGGTCTCCCTGTTAGTCCCAGCTATCCTGGAACTCACTCTGTAGACCAGGATGGCCTTGAACTCACAAAGTTCCGCCTGCCTCTGCCTCCCAAGTGCTAGGATTAAAGGTGTGCACCACCTCGCCTGGCCAAGAGTTCTTTTCTTAAAAAAAATTTTTTTTTAATTTTATTTATTTTTGTATGTGTATGAATGTACTGTCTGCATGTAGGTTTGTGCACCCATGTCGTGCAATGCCGCGGAGGTCAGAAGAGGGTCTCAGATTCCCCTGGAGTTCTCCTGGAATTGGAATTATAGACGGTACTTAGCTGCCATGTGGGTGCTGGGGATCGAACCCGGGTCCTCTGCAAGAGCAGTCAGTGCTCTTAACCACTAGGCTATCTCTCCAGCTCCTTTTTAAATTTTTTTAAAACTTATTTTTGTATGTGTATGAATGTACTGTCTGCGTGTAGGTTTGTACACCTGTGTCATGCAGTGCCTTGGAGGTCAGAAGAGGGTGTCAGATTTCCCCTGGAACTGGAGTTAAAGATCGTTCTCATCTGCCATGTGAGTGCTGAGGATTGAACCCGGGTCATCTGCAAGAGCAGTTGGCACTCTTAACCACTAGGCCATCTCTCCAGCCCCAGTATAAGTGTTTTGATTGCATGTAAGTGCACCATGTGTGTGCAATACCCACAGAGGTCAGAAGAGGGCACTGGATCCCCTGGAATTGGAGTTACAGATGGTTGTTAGCTGCCATGTGGGTGCTGGGAATAGAACCTGGGTCCTCTGGAAGAGCAGCAAGTGTTCTTAACCACTGAGCCATGTCTCCAGCCTATTATTATTATTATTATTATTTTATTGACATAGGTTGTCATGGCCAAGGACAACCTTGAACCATGCTCAGTATACAGTGCTGGAGTCCAGCCCAGGCTTTACTGTTGCTGGACAAGCTCTCTACCAAATGAGCTACATCCTCAGTCTCAATTTTAGATCTGTATATGAGGGTTTGCCTGCATTACACGTAGCATGTGCATTCTTGGTAACAACAGAGGTCAGAAGAGGGTTGGATCCCCTGAAACTGAAGTTACAGATGGTTGGGAATCACCATATTGGTGCCTCTATGCCTATAGTCAAACTTGTGTCCCCAAATGCCTTTCACTGTAGGTCCACTGGAATCTGGTCAACCTACCAAGAGCCTCACCCATAACAAGACTCTCACCTTGCCAGCAGCTCCTCGGGTACGGTTGGGGTTTCACACCCACCTCCCCAATGTCCATGCTGGGATTTTATGTGGGATGTGCACGTTTGCCATGGAGTTCATATACTTCTGTTTCCCCATGGTCATCCATCGCCTCTGGCTCTTATCTTTCTGCAATGATCCATGAGTCTTGGGAGGAAGAAGATTATGAGTGTCCTATTTAGGGATAAGAAGACAGGGTCTCAGTATGTAGCCTGGGCTGACCTCCAATCGGGCAATTTTCCTGTATCAGCCTCCTTTTAAATAATGGTAGCCAGTGCGGTGATGCATACCTTTAATCCCAGCACTCAGGAAGCAGAAGCAGGAGGATCTCTGTGAGTTTCAAGGCCAGCCTGGTGTACATAGTGAGTTCCAGTCCAGCCTGTGGCTACAGGGTCTCAAAAAGACCAAAAACATTTTTTTTTGTTGTTGTTGAGGGCCTGCAGAGATGGCTAAGTGGTGAAGCACACTGGCTGTTCTTGCAGAAGACCTGGGGTTCAAATCCCAGCACCCATATAGTGGCTGACAATAGTCTACATAACTCTAGTTCCAGGAGCTCCGACACTCCTGTCTGTCCTCTGAGGGCACTATACAACATGGGTGTACTTGCACACATACAGGCATAACACTCATACACATAAAACAAAAACAAATTAATAAAGATTTTGGATTGGGGGCCAAGCCTGATGGCTGGTCTCAGGCACACCACTGTCCCGAGATGCAGGTCCTCTGATTTAGCATCGCCAACGTTAATCATCTGAACCCATCCCAGCTCTCACATGTCCCCTCCTGGATCTACCTACCAGTGCTTGGCCTTGACCTCCACATTCCTTCCTAGCTCCCTCCAGCTCTACCCATGTCCCCAGACCCAGTCCCTCCAGCTTCAGGCTCTTCTCCACAGTAATCCTCCCCATTCATAACAGGCTCATCTCCCGGGCCCCTACTTCCCAAACCCACCCAGGACTCTGCTTCGGGCCATGTTTCCATGCCAGGAGAGTGCTCCCATAGCCCTGTCTCCCTGTCCCTCCTGGGGACTGTTCACTGGCAGAGTTCCCTGAAAGATACCTGAATGTTGAACAGTCCAGGTCAAACTTACTCTTTTTAAAATTTTTTTTATTTAAAAAAAATATTTTTTAAATTTTATTTATTTTTGTATGTGTATGAGTCTGCATGTAGGTTTGAGCACCCGTGTCATGCAATGCTGCGGAGGTCAGAAGAGGGTGTCGGATTCCCCTGGAACTGGAGTTCTCCTGGAATTGGAGTTACAGACGGTTCTTAGCCGCCATGTGGGTGCTGGGGATCGAACCTGGGTCCTCTGCAAGAGCAGTCGGTGCTCTTAACCGCTAGGCTATCTCTCCAGCCCTCAAACTTACTCTTTAAGAGTTTATTACATCGAATTGACAAATATATTACACTTAGTTTTCCCTTTGTATATTCCATTTATAGTAAACAGTGACGTTTTACTACACGTATACAATGGAGAATGACTGGATCAGAGTAACACATCTGTCACCTCACTTTTATGCTGAAACATCTGAACTATGACTTTCTCATTTTAATTCTAGGCATTCAGATGACACCTCACGGGGCATCATCCCATTGTGTTTATCCTGTACATTTCCTTGGGTGGTGAGGCTGAACATATGCCCATTTACTCCCTGGCCATCTGGTGATATCTGACACATTTAACTGTCCACCTTTCAGTTGGTTTGCTGGTAAACTCGTAAAGGATTCTTTCTGCCTCCCCCGAGTCCTCTGTCAGGGGCATGGACAGTGTCTTCCCCAACTCTGCTTCTTGCCTTTCTCCATCTTAGTGACATCACTTCATGAATAGACTTCTGATGAAGTCTAATGATCTTTTACATTTTGTGTGGTCTGTGCATTAAGAAATCACTGCCTAACCCAAGATGGTGACTGTCAGCTCCTATGACTTCTCCATGGGGGTTTGACAGCTTGCTCTCCTCTCCCCTCCCCTCCCCTCCCCTACCCTACCCTCCCCTCCCCTCCTTCCCTCTCCCTCTCCCTCCCTCTCCCTCTCTCTCTCTCTCTCTCTGGTTGTCTTCTTGGTATAACTTCCTAACAGGAACCCTGATGGAGATGATGGTAAGAACCATAACAGGAGGTATTTGGTAACCTGACATAGAACTCCTGATACTTTGTCAAGGAGTTTACAAGTACTATTTACTTTCCACAATGTGATTACTCCTATGTACAAGTAATGCATGTAACACAGTTTGCAAATACAATTGTGATTTACAAGTGCTTTATGATGGCATGAAAGCTATCCACATGACCACGGCCTTTGCAAAATCACAAATAGAGAGAAAGCATATCCCCACAACCACCGAATTTTGTACCTTACGATGGTGTCAGAGCATACTCAATACAACCACTCATTTTTTTTTGACGCTACAATGGCATGAAAATAAACTCAATACAACTACTCATCTTTCAAGTTTGCAACAAAGCATGCCCAATACAACCATTGATTTTCATTTTTCTTTTCTTTGGCTTTTTTTTTTTTTTTTTTTTTTTTTGTTTAACAGTTTATGTTTGTTTTTTTCCTTGTGCTATCTGGATGTGTTTTTCCCTTCCTTCTGCTTTTTAGGTTTCCCTGTCCTTGAACTCACTATGGAGACCAGGCTGGCCTTGAACTCAGAGACATCTGCCTGCCTCAGCCTCCCCAGTGCTGAGACTAAGGGTGTGTACCACCATTCCCAGCCTAACCATTGAGTTTTCAACTTGCGACGGTGTGAAAGCATATACAATACAACCACTGATTTTTCAACTTCAAGATGGCATGAAAGCGTATTCAATACAGCTATTGGTTTTTCAACTTTGGATGGCATGAAAGCATATTCAATACAATTGAGCTTTCAACTTTATGATGGTATGAAAGTGTAATTCAATACAATGGTTGTTTTTCAACTTTGCAGTAAGTGTATCCAATACAACCATTGATTTTCCAACTTCAAGATGGTACACAAGTATACCCAATATAACCCTAGATTTTTCAACATCACCATGGCACAAAAGCAGACCAGATACAACCACTCATGTTTCACTTTTAGTAAAATATTAAAAAAAAATATTTTTTTTTGAGACAGGGTCATGCTCTGTAGGCTGGCCTGGAATCTGCTATGTTGCTCAGGCTGGCCTGGAACTCTCAATCCTCCTGTCTTAGCCTCTTTGGGATCACAGGTGTGTGCTACTACACCTGGCCATTAGTCAAGAAATTATGTGAGACACTCAATACTTTACTACTGAATAGACTTCAGTGTAGCTGATTTCGCCCAGTTGAGGCTAATGGGAGGGTTCTGAGTACACTGACGGTAGGCTGGGCTAAGCTGGGAAGTTTGGTTGGTTAGGTGCATCAAATGCATTTTCAGTTTGTCTTTGGGTGTATGGTGAGTTTATCAGGACAGAAGCCTGCTGTGTGTCAGGCCATCTGGAATGCACAGGGGTAACAAGCAGCTTGTGTGTGTCACAGAGTAAAGAAGTGGGATAGCCATGCTAGCTGGTACGGTATGCGGAAGGACTAAAGGCTTTCCCACAAGCGTTATAGCAGCAGGGTTGTTCCCTAGAATGAAGGTGAAACATAATAAAGGTGGACTGGTACTGGCAGGCTTCTTTGCGGCCACTCAGCCAACTTTTCTGGGACAATGCCAACGGGAAGGGTGTGATCTTTAAGAAAAGGGACTCTTCATGCGTCCTCTCAAATTCATCTCTAGTATGACTTCTATAATAGTCCTCAGGCAAGAAAATGACCAGGGAAAGTTTTCTTATGATAAATTAACCATGGACTCTCCTCACATTGAGGAATGAATGAATGTAGGATAAGAGGCTTTAGTATTCTCTGTAGTGAAAAGGTTCTTCAATGTTTGTGGGTCCTGTGGTGCTCTCTCAGTTTGTTTATATGATTATAAGCCTTCCCGCACTCGGCACAAGACTTTGCCACGTGAGTTTTCTGGTGCTGTCTAAGCTGGTGGGCATGCCAAAAGGCCTTTCCACATTCCCCTCACCCATGGGGCTTCTCCCCCATGTGAATTTTCACAAGTTTAGCCAGGCTCGATGAATATACAAAGGTCTTCCCACATTCCTTACATTTATAAGGGGAGTCTGCGGTGTGAATTCTCTCATGTTGAGTGAAGTGATAGCCACAGTTAAAGCCCTTCCCACATTGTGTACATGTATATGGTTTCTTGTCTAAATGAATTCTCTCGTGTTTAACAAGGCTTGAAAGCCAGCGAAAGGCCCTGCCACATTCCTTACATTCATGAGGTTTCTCACCAGTGTGAATCTTCTGGTGCTGAGTAAGGTAATTGACTCTAGTGAAGGCTTTCCCACACTCTTGGCATTCAAAGGGTTTCTCACCTGTGGAGTCTCTTGTGCTGAATGAAGCTGGAGTTACAAAGGCCTTCCCACAGTCTTTACATTCAAAGGGCTTCTCACCACTGTGAATTCTCATGTGCTGAATGAGTTTATACAGACGGCTAAAGTTCTTCCCACAGTCTTTACACTCAGAGTCATTCTCACCGGTATGAAATCGTTGATGATGAGTGAACTCATCACCACGTCTAAAGGTCTCCCCACAGTCGTCACATAAGTACGGTTTTTCCCCAGTATGAATTCTCCGATGAACAAGGCTTGAGCCCCACCGAAAGGCCTTCTCACAGTTGTTACACTTATAAGGTATCTCCCCAGTGTGTATTTTCTGGTGTTGAGTAATCTGATTAGCCCAACGAAAGGCCTTCTTACAGACTTGACACTCATAGGACTTCTCGCCAGTGTGAGTTTTCTGATGTTAAGCTGATATACACTGCTAAAGGTCTCCCCACAATCCTTACAGTTATTGCTCTCCTGATGAGGTTCCGTGTGTGGTGCATGTTTGCGTTTTCTACCAGCGCAAGCTTTCTTAGAACTGCTTTCTTTACTGACATTTCCCTCCTGAGAGCCCTGTGGTCTTTCAGACTTCCCTTTGTCAGTCTTGTTAAGGTGCTGTGCAGGTGTGCATTTTCTACCAGTGTGTGCTTTTCTAGAGCGGCTTTCTTTACTGACATTTCCCTCCTGAGAACCCTGTGGTCTTTCAGACTTCCCTTTGCCAATCCTGTCAAGGTGGCAGGGTTTTTTTGTCATATGAATGGTCTATGTATACACTCATCTGATAAGTGTTCATTTTTACAGCTAAACTCTTGCTGCCATAGGGTGATTCCCAATCTGGAAGAAAAACACAATTGTTTCCTTGAAAGGAAAACAGAACCTAAATCTAATCACAGCACAAAAAGTTCTCTAGTAGACTTGATACTCTGAGGGCATACATGTCAGAGGGGAAACGGCACTCATGTTAAAGCCAACAGGACAGGGCGGTAACTACTGCTCTGATTGCTCTGTTAGTTGACAAGAAATCAGACTGGCAGAGGAGCTAAAAATGAACACGATGAGGTACACATTGTAGGCGACAGAATGAAACATCTGGGAAACCCAAGAAAAACAAAGCAAGACTACACCCTAGTGACAACTCGAATGAACGTGGAGGACATGATGTTAGGTGGAGTAAACAGGCACAGAAAGACAAATGCTCCATGTTCTCATTCAAGTGGAATGTAAAAATGCTGATTGCTGCTGCCCACTGTGCAGCTGCTCTGACCAGCCCAGGTCTACGGGTATAAACATAAGTAATTATTTATGTGTATCAATGTTTTGCTTGCATGTGTAGAAGTGCATCACTTCTGTGCAGTGCTCACAGAGGGGAGAAGAGGGCTCTGGATCCCTTGGAACTGGAGTTATGAATAGTTATTAGCTGCTATGTGTGTACTGGGAACCAAACCTGGGTCCTCTTCAAGAGCAACAAGTGCTTTTGGGGCTGGAGAGATGGCCTAGCAGTTAAGAGCACCGACCGCTCTTGCAGAGGACCCGGGTTCAATCCCCAGCACCCACATGGCAGTTGAGAACCGTCTTTAACTCCAGTTCCAGGGGAATCTGACACTCTCTTCTGACCTCCACAGCATTGCATGACACGGGTGCACAGACCTACATGCAGACAGTACATTCATACACATATAAAAATAAATAAAAATTAAAAAAACCCCACAAAACAAGTGGTTTTTAACCACTGAGTCATTTCTCCAGCATTTAATTAACTAATTAATTTAATGTTTTGTTTTCTTGAGGCAGGGTCTCCCTTTTAATCCCAGCTCTCGGGAGGCAGAGTTCCAGGTCAGACAGTAAGATCCTATTAAAAAACAACCAAAAAAACCAAAAAACAGTAGTAGGTAGAAAGTTGAAGGCTCAGGAGGGTAGAGAGCAGGAATTAGGAAGCTGGGGAGGAAGGGGGGGAACAGGAGACAGGAAGATGGGAAGAAGAGGAATTAGGAGATAGAAAGCTGGGGAATGTTGGGCTGGAGGTTTAGGTCTAAGGCAAAATATGGGGTGGACAGGGAGGCCCTGCCCTTTTCTGGTCAGGAGCCCATGCTTGCAAAAGCCCTCCCAAAGCACTGGACAAAGTTGACCCCTAGTTCTAGATTCCAAAGTGACCACTGGACCTAAGACCCACCTACAAGACCCTAAAACCACCGAATACTGAAATATCTCTGTACACTGCCAACACTTCACCCTTTCCCCTCCCTTCCTATTTAAAAAGCTCCCACCCCAGCCCTAGGGTGCGACTTCCTTGGCCCCTGCATCTCAGGACTGTGGAGGGGTCCAGGAATCTAGTCTCCATTAAAATGTGCCTCCTTTGGACTATAATTTGGTTTGATCCAGGCTGTCTCTCTGCATTGCTGAAACCTTACATTTGGTTCCAAACCCAGCTGCCCCGGACCCCTCTGCCTCTGGGGCTCATTCACTCCATTCCTCCATTCGTGTGACACCCTTGGCTTTCATCTGCTGGTAAGCTGCCTTTCCCTTTTGACTGTAGCCGAAAAGGCACCAGGTGTCTGGTTCTCTGCCAGTTGTCGCAGCCTCACCACGGTAAGCTCACGTTGGAACAAAGACGGTTTTTGTTCTGGGGATTCTCCCTGGTCTGGGGGATGTTCCCACCCAAGATTTCCCCACTCAGCCAATCTGACCCTAGGCTACAGCAAAGGACGCTTTGCTCTCTAGCCTCCCATCCTCAGCTCAGCCCTGGGGGATGGGTGACTGCCAGTAGAAACCTGATCCTCAGATACCCCAGGGGCGTCTCCTATGAAATTTATTTAAATTAAAAATCTCCCACACCTTATACTCAAAACAACCTACAAAATTTCTGCTGGCATAACAACAGATGGGAAAAGTTCCTTTAAGGATAGGTTTGTTGAGGTCTGTGTTCCCCTTCCTCCCTCCCTCTCTTCCCCCCTCCCTCTCCCTCTATGCTTTAAGAGATTTCTTGCGGTTCTCATCCTCAGCCTTTCACCACTGTGCTATCCCCACAGCCCCACTTTAAGAGATTTCTATGAGAAAGAAGCCCCAGGCATTTTTTCCCTTTCTTTCTCTCATTCTGCTACTTTGTTTCCCGTGTTCAACCTAAACTGAAAAAAAAAAAAAGGGGTGGAGCACTCATTTGTGGTTGGCTGCTCAATGCTCTGGTTTCCATGGCTGCAGTGCTAAACCACACCCTCAATCCTTCCTCCATGTGGTCCCCAGAGCACCTGCCCTGCACACAAACATGTCCTTTGTCAAGCTTTCGATGCTGGGAGCCAGGCACACTCAGTGGCCTGCCTCTCTTGGGGCACTTGCTTCTGAGCCCCATTCTCTGCTCCCTGCCCAGCCACAGGACAGTTCTCCCCCTTTGTTTATCTAAACTCCTCTGACTGTGACTCTTTGCCCTGGGACACAATAGATGGGATACTTATCTTCTTTTTAACAATTGATGGAATGGTTAAAGATCTAGCCTTGCTCTCACTAGGTTTATGGTTAAAATCCTAGACTTTCCACTTTGTAGACACTTTAGAATTTAACTTCTTTTTGTTCTTCAGAATTCTAGCTCTGCTCAAAGAAAACCCCTTTTTTACTATGTTACAAAGAGTCTCGAAAAGACCAAAAAAAAAAAAAAAAAAAGAAAAAAAGAATCTCCTCATTCATCTCTCAGCGCAGAAAAATTTAATTAAATTTCCTGCTCAAAGCATGTAAAGACAAAAGTTTTCATGTGAAATTACATGTAATCGTGTCATGTTTTATGTGATAAAGTCGTATGACTGTGTTGTCTGTTAATTGTCTATTTATTATTATTATTACTATTATTCTTGTTGGTATTTTCGAGACAGGGTCTCCCTGTAGCCCCTGCTGTCCTGGAATTTGCTCTGTAGACCAGGCTGGCTTTGAACTCCCAAATATCCGCCTGCCTCTGCCTCCCAAGTGCTAGGATTAAAGGCGTGTGCCACCAAGCCTGGCTTAATTGTCTTTAAATTGTATATATATATACACTATATATACACTATATATATACACAATATATATATATACTTGGTCTTTTTGAGACAGGGTTTCCCTGTAGCTGCAGTTGTCCTGGGACTCACTATGCAGACCAGGCTAGCCTTGAACTCCCAAAGATCCGCCTGCTTCTGCCTCCTGAGTGCTGGGATTAAAGGTGTGCCCCACCACGCCTGGCTTCTTTAAATAGTATTTGTGTTAAAACAATTTTTAGGGGGCTGGAGAGATGGCCTAGCGGTTAAGAGCGCGGACTGCTCTTACAGAGGACCCGGGTTCGATCCCCAGCACCCACATGGCGGCTGAGAACCGTCTGAAGCTCCAATTCCAGGAGAACTCCAGTTCCAGGGGAATACGAGACCCTCTTCTGAACTCCACGGCGTTGCACGACACGGGTGCACAGACTTGCAGGCAGACAGTACATTCATACACATACAGAAATAAAAAAAAAAACAATTTTTAAAAGCTTTGGCCACTTCAATTCTTTTTGTGCACAAATTATCAGTTTTGAAATATTTTCTGCATGCCTAATTAAAATTTATAACTACTTTAATATATTCAAAGGTAAGAACCTGGGTTCCTTAAACATCTAGAGCATATCTAAACTGGTTATTTAAAAAAAATGTTATTTGTCCCCTTGAGCTTTGCCCGCTGGGAGGGGTAAAGCTTTGCCTAGCCCTCAGCAGCCTGGGCTGCATGAGACACATGCACTGCACCTAGCCCAGCACAGCCCATGGGCCATGACCTTAACTGTGCATTTTGCCTCCACAAGGCCAATTCGTAGCAGACCCTGACCGTGAGAGTCTGGCCCCAGCCTTGCAGCAGTGTCAGCTGCACACCCAGATTGGAAAATATAAACCATTGAAGAGGCCATTGAAGCTGGATGTCCTGAAGTTGTTTTTTAAACTGTCTAATGTCAATGATTACAAGTATAGTTATGATGAGGGAATGCCTCTAAGGTGAACTAATCCCACATAAACAGGTATCCATGCACTGCTGTAAGACTTAAGAAGCATGGCAGCCAGGTGTAATCCCTATTTTGTATTTTTCAGGACACTGAGGTAGGTGCTGTTCTCTCATTTTACAAATAAAGAAAAGGGAACTTGAGTTTCTGTCATCCAGAGTAGCCCTGAATAAAGAACCCTTCATGCAAGCTAAAAATAAATAAATAAATAAACAAATGAATGAATAAATAAAATATTATCTGTGCCAGGCATGGTGGTGCATGCCTTTCATCCTAGCACTCTGGAGGCAGAGGAAGGTGGATCTCTGTGAGTTCAAGGCCAGCCTGGTGTAGAGTGAATTCCAGGCCAGCTGGGGTTATAGAGAGACCCTGTCTCAAAAAAAAAAAAGACAAATGTAATATATTCAAACTAGCTACCTTTAGGCCTTATGATGTTTATTCCATTTTTAAAAAAATTTTATTTATTTATTTTTTATGTGTATGAATACACTGTCTGCATGTAGGTTTGTGCAACCGTGTCCTGCAATGCCGCGGAGGTCAGAAGAGGGTGTTGGATTCCTCTGGAATTGGAGTTCTCCTGGAATTGGAGTTACAGACGGTTCTCAGCTGCCATGTGGGTGCTGGGGATCGAACCCGGGTCCTCTGCAAGAGCAGTCGGTGCTCTTAACTGCTAGGCCATCTCTCCAGCCCCTCATTTTATAAAATTTACTATATGCTTTTGTGTATATGCTGCTACCCTGGCCTATGCTGTGGCCGTCGCAGACAGGAAGCTGGGGAGGGAGAGGGACCAGGACACAGGAAGCATAAATGCCCTGTGATACTGAGCTGAATAAACCCCCTCCCCCCACGTTTTACTGATTCAGTGATGACTCTGTGTGTGTGTATACCACAAATGGAGATCAAAGGACAATCTATGGCAGTTGGTTTTATCCCTCTACTATATGGGTCTTGCGGATGGAACTCAAGATGCCAGGCTTGGCAGCAAGTGTCTAGACCCATTAAGTTATCTTGCTGGCCCTCTGTGGCGGTTTGAATGAGTGTCCCCCATAGGCTGTAAGTATTCAGACATTTGTCTCCAGTTGGTGGCACTGTTTTTGGAGGTCTTAGAAGGTGTGGCCGTGCTAGAGGAAGTACGTTATTGGGGGCAGGCTTAGTGAGTTTAACAAGCCTCATGGTCTACAGTTGCTTTCTCTCTGCTTCCTGTGCTCTTTGCGAGATGTGACCCTTGGCTTGCTGCTCCAGATCCAGCCGCCATACCTCCCACCACAATGAACTCTAATTCCCTGGAACCGTCAATCGTAAGCTCAAATAAACTCTTCCTTTTATAAGTTCCTTGGTCATGGTGCTTTATCACAGCAACAGAAAAGTGACTAATACAGCCTCTGAAGAAAAAATTTGTAAATTCAAAAAATTTAACAAGCTGTGATGGTGCACACCTTTAATCCCAGCACTCTGAAGGCAGAGGCAGGGGGAATCTTCTGTGAATTCAAGGCCAGCCTGTTCTACATAGTGAATTCCAGACCAGCTGGGGCTATGGGAGACCCTGTGTCTAAGAAACCTAAAACACCAAGGTCTTCTACGTAGCCATGCTGGCTTCAAGGTTGCAATATTCTTGCCTTGGTCTCCTAGGTAATGGGGTCACATGTGTGTGCCACCATGTTGGCCTCAAAATTTTCTGATCACGTATCAGGTATACTGCAGCCTAATGCTGAAAATGATACTGAAAAAGACTTCATAGAAGAGAAAGCTTTGAGGGACAAACAATAAACCAGACGGTAGGGAAAACACCCTATTTTAAACTTTTGTATGTATTTCCCTGGGGGTGCGCAGAGCATGGCGGCTCCCAGCAAGGATGTTTTTGGGGAGGAGTATTGGAAATGAACCCAGAATTGTTTTCTTTTTTATTAGTGCTTTGAGAATTTCATACAAAGTATTTTCATCATTTTCACCCACATCACTCCCACCCTCCTCCCTCCTTTCCCCTTTTTTGAGATAGGATTTTATTCTGTATCCAAGGCTGGCTTGTAACTTTGTTGTAGCTCAAGGTGGTCTGCGTGGTGGCGAACGCCTTTTAATTCTCCTAGCACTTGGGAGGTCAGAGGCAGGCGGATATTGTGAGTCTCAAGGCCAGCTGGTCTACAGTGAGTTCCAGGACAGCTGGGAGCTACAGGGAGACCCCTGTCTCGTAAAAAGCCCCCCCCCCAAAAAAAAAATCCTCTGTCTTTGGTCTCCCAAGTGCTGGAATGTATGTGTTCCATTTTTTTTTAATTAATTTTATTTATTTCTGTATGTGTATGAATGTACTGTCTGCATGCAAGTTTGTGCACCCGTGTCGTGCAATGCCTCGGAGGTCAGAAGAGGGTGTCGGATTCCCCTGGAACTGGAGTTCTCCTGGAAATGGAGTTTCAGACGGTTCTCGGCAGCCATGTGGGTGCTGGGGATCGAACCCGGGTCCTCTGTAAGAGCGGTCGGTGCTCTTAACTGCTAGGCCATCTCTCCAGCCCTGTGTTCCATTTTTATTAAAGAATTTTTTTTTCTTTTTGAGACAGGGTCTCCCTGTAGCCCCAGGTGTCCTGGAACTCACTTTGTAGACCAGGCTGGCCTTGAACTCACAGTGATCCACCTGCCTCTGGCTCCCGAGTGCTGGGATTAGTGTCCCATTTTTAATGTAGGGTTCCATGTCTCCCAAGGCTGCCATTACAGGTATGTGCCTCCGCACGCTGTCTTGTGCACTGCTATGGACCCAGAACTCTCATGCACGCTGGGTGAGCACGCTACCAACAGAGCCACATCCCTACCCCTGCTTAGTGTTAGGTCTCCTGTTTGTTTTAACATAGGGTCTCACCATGAAGCCTTGTCTAGCCTGGAATCTGCTATGTAGAGCAGGATGGCTTTGAAATCATAGACATCTGCCTGGCTCTGCCTCCTGAGTGCTAGGATTAAAGGTATGCATTACCATGCCTGGGTTCCTCTTTTTTAGGCCTTAAACTTTTCATTCTCTTCCCTCTACCCTTGAGTGCTGGTAATTATTTGTGTCTTCTCTGTCTAAGATACTTTGTGCTTAAGCATGTATCATCTCCTAAATGACCTGCTGCATGTAGCCTGCAATCTTCTGAGAATGAAATGAAATGTACAGCACAGACATGCACAGAGTGGCCCAACATTAGCTATTCTTCCAATTTTACTTTGTGACAGGGTCTTGCTATGTAGGCCAGGCTGGCCTCAAACCCACAATCTTCCTGCCTTAGCTTCTGGAGTGCTGGGAATGCAGGTCTGGGGCACACGTGGAGTGCCAGGCAATGTTTACACAAGGTTTATGGAATGTAACTTCAATCTCACTTCAGGCACAATATGATTGTGTTCACCTTTTACATAGATTCTGTGTCTGATTCACTTTATGTTATATACAAAGGTTGTTTAAGAGCAAATCAGGGTGATAGATTAAGATGTTTTCCTTAAAGGTGGGTCCTCAAAGTACCAAAGACCATTAATAGTAATTTGTGCATAAAAGTATCATCTAAAGAGAAAGCTTGGCTTCTTGAAGATGGTTATAAATACTCCAGAGTTCCACTTTATCCCTTGGTTATGAAGGAACAGAGAATTATGGGGAGGACCAGGCAAGGTTGGGACAACAGCGACGGGATGGGAAGATGAGGTATGCAAAGTCCATTCCACACCAACAAAGCTCAAAGCCTTCTCAGGCAATAGGAAGAACTTGAGTCAATCTCCTGGAAAATGGCCCTAAATATCACAGGGGGGAGCTGATGTTCTAGGAAGCAGAGTCTTGAGGCATGCAACTTACCTAGTGAAACCCAATTACTGTAGTTTTCCAGCATCACATCCCA
This sequence comes from Rhizomys pruinosus, assembly GCA_009823505.1. Classification (NCBI taxonomy): domain Eukaryota; kingdom Metazoa; phylum Chordata; class Mammalia; order Rodentia; family Spalacidae; genus Rhizomys; species Rhizomys pruinosus. Next base: position 178,748 of record VZQC01007684.1, on the reverse strand, counting down.
GTACAGGTTCTTCTGGGAAGTGTCCAGATAGGCCCATTCTTCCAGAGAGAAGTCCACAGCCACATCAGATAGTGACAGCAAACCCTGAAAACGAATCCACATGCTCCTGATGAGGGGGACAGGAGAGCCCTTCAGGGTGAAGGGGATGGTGGCTACCCCTACACCACACCAAGTGCTGTGGGGCAGAGCACTGCTGTGCCACTAAGGAGCCTATGGGTGTGTGGAGCATGCACTTTGGCACTAGTAAGAATCCAAATCTGCCAGGGAGCAGATCAAAGATCTAAGCCTTCTTCTGGTTCACAAGCACAGAGTCCACTAGCACCGGCTTTGTAAATTCCCAGTGGATGTGAACTCCCATAGTACCCTAATTTCATTATTTAAAGGTTTAAGTTCACTTTTATTATTGTGTGTATATTGTAGACATGTGCATGCCACACTCAGAGTCTAGTTCTTTCCTTTCATAGTGGTTTTTGGGACCAAAGTCAGGTCATCAGGCTTCCATGGCAAGTGCCTTTACCTGCTAAGCCATCTTGGCAGCCCTATTTTTTAAATTTTAATTTATTTTATGTATATAAGTATTGTGCCAGAATGTATGTAAGTATACCTGTTGTAAAATGCCCACAGAGATGAGAAGAGGGCGTTGGAGGCCCTGGAACTGGAGTCAAAAGATAGTTGTTAACTGCCATGTGGGTGCTGGGAACCAAACCCAGGTCTCCTTTGCAAGAGCAATCAGTGCTCGTAACTCCTAAGTCATCTTTCAAGGCTCCTTTTTTATTTTATTTTATTTTTTAATTTTATTTATTTATTTTTATGTGTATGAATGTACTGTCTGCATGTAGGTCTGTGCACTCATGTCATGCAATGCCGCAGAGGTCAGAAGAGGGTGTCAGATTCCCGTGGAATTGGAGTCAAAGATGGTTCTCAGCTGCCATGTGGGTGCTGGGGATTGAACCCGGGTCCTCTGCAAGAGCAGTCGGTGCTCTTAACCACTAGGCCATCTCTCCAGTCCCTCCTTTTTTTATTTTTAAAATATCTAAATTATTATTAATTTTTAAAAATTTTTTGTCTTTTATTTATTCTTGTATGTGTATGAATGTACTGTCTGCATGTAGGTCTGTGCACCCATGTCATGCAATGCAGGGGAGGTCAGAAGAGGGTGTCGGATTCCCCTGGAACTGGAGTTAAAGATGGTTCTCAGCTGCCTTGTGGGTGCTGGGGATCAAACCCGGGTCCTCTGCAAGAGCAGTCGGTGCTCTTAACCACTACGCCATCTCTCCAGCCCCTAAATTATTTTTATTTTGTGTGTATGCTTTGCTTGCTTGTATATAAGTGCACCACATGCAAGTAGTGCTTGCAGAGGCCAGAAGAGGTCATGGATCCCCTGAAACTGGAGTTTAGGATGGGAATTAAGTGACATGTGGGTCCTGGGAACTAAACCCAGATTCTCTGCAAGAAGAGTAAGTGTTCTTAACCACTGACTCATCTCTCCAGCAACCCCCCCCCTTTTTTTTTTACTTTTTATTTCTCTGAGGCAGCATCTATATAGTCCAAGTAGGCCTGAAAGCATGATCTTCCTGCCTCAGCCTCCCTCCCAGTGCTGAGATGTTGAGATCACAGGTATGCACTACATCTGGATTCTTTTTAAAATTAATTTATGCAGCTGGAGAGATGGCTCAGTGGTTAAGAACACTGGCTGCTCTTACAGAGGGCCTGGGTTTGATTCCCAGAACTCATATACCAGCGAACAACCACCTGTAACTCCAGTTCCAGGGGATCCAAAATCATCTGACCGCTGCGGGCACTGTGACTCAGGTGCACTTAAGACACATGCAGGCAAATACACTCATACACATAAAAACAATAAAATAGGCTTGGTAGCAAATACCTTATCTGCTGAGCAATCTGGGTGGTTCCTAGATGCTGCTTCTGATGCTTCTGCTCTTCTCTCCCCTCTATCCTTGTCCTCCCTCTCCCCGCTCCTCCTCCCTTTCCCCTCCCTCTACCCCTCCTCTCCTCTCCCCTCCTCTCTCCTTCTCCCTCTCAACACATACTAAGAAAGATCAGCAGACAAACATTCCCTCTTACTTACCCAGAGCACAAGATCAGTGGAGATTATATTTTGTCTTGTGGTCTATGGGGCCATCATCAGATCACATATATGACTTAATGTTTTCCCCAGGGGATTTTGTTCCTTTATGGCTATAACATTTCTTTGGACAAAGAAACTGAGCACACAGGAGCTGAAAAATGTGTTCCCTGATTTCGTAAACAGCCAAAAAGGCTAGGTGAGAGGATTCACTGGTGCAGGGAGAGCTGGGAAGCCATAAAGCGTGGGTGGATGATTCACTGGCGCAGAGAGAACTGGAAGCTAAAAAGGCTGAGTGAGATGATTCACTGGCACAGGGAAAATTGGGCAGCAGGTAAATAGGAATCATTTAGTTTTATTTATTTTTTATTTTTTTGTCTTTTCGAGACAGGGTCTCCCTGTAGCCCCAGCTGTCCTGGAACTCACTCTGTAGACCAGGCTGGCCTTGAACTCACAAAGATCCACCTGCCTCTGCCTCGCAAGTGCTAGGATTAAAGGCGTGCGCCACTACGCCCAGCAGGAATCATTTAGTTTTACGTCTCTGGATAACTCCTAACAGTGTCTCCAAAGGGGACCATCACATTTTGAGAAGGAAAGAAACGAACACTTACATGGGCCTCAGTTTCAGAACTCGGGGTTTTGTCTGTCATCTTGGGTTTTTTTCCACTCTAAACACAAAGTCTGAGAGGAGAACGCTATAAGAGAAAAGGACTCATTAAAACTGGTTGCAACTGAGTTCTCAAATGATTTCTAGCTCTTTCATCCTTGCTTCCCAAAACACACACAAATGCGTGGAATATCTGAGAAAGATTAAGAAGATTATGGACAGTCAGGAGAATCCTAGAAACCTCACGGACAATAGAGAGTCTGTGCCTGTGGTTTTGTGTGTGTGTGTGTGTGTGTGTGACCTCCAGCCCTCCCCAGCCCTCTTCAGCCCCGCAGCAGTTCGACTGCATCAGCTCAGGGTCCCGGGTGACCTGTAGCTCCTACAAGCTCCTAGCGCCAGTTGCCAAGGCAACGGCCGGCAGTGTCAGCCCTTTCCCAACAAGGTGCCAGTGACGTGTGTGTTTGTGGTTTGTGTGTCTGTGTGTGTGTGTGTGTGTGTGTGAGTGAGTGAGAGAGAGAGAGAGAGAGAGAGAGAGAGAGAGAGAGAGAGAGAGATGCCTTAGCAGGATTTTTGGCATGTTCTTTGCTTGCAGCATGTCCAGGAGGCAGTGAAGAACTTTGCTTTGTTCTCCCAAGTCTGGCCTTTGCCCTGAGACTCTGAAAGGCAATCTGTATTTTACCTTATTGGAATGCCTTTCTTTGCTTCAGGCGGGGGCTGAGCATTCTGGAAAGAACAACCTGGTGATTCCGGATGAGGGTCTTGGGTCATTTGGTAACCACTGACCTGGAGACTGAGATTAACCATGCAGAACATTAGTCAATCACACTAATGTGCTGGAGCCCCTATCACAGTGAATGTCAGAGCTTGAGTGCCAGTTACTAACCTCATAGTGTCTGTTTCCTTCCTGCTAAAATTGGAATAGAAAGATTATAAGGTGTGGCTGTCCCAGTTTAAGTAAGATAATCTATCTAAAGCATGCAACAATATGTAATGGTTAATATTTTAGTTGTTATAAGAGATAAACAATATTACACGTCTATTTTTTTTTTTTCTTCGCAGTTCTGGGATTTCAGCCCAGGGCCTTGCACATGGGAGGTTAGTGCTCCACCACTGAGACACATCTCTGGCTCCACTTCATGTTCATTTGTTTATATTTTTAGACAGGGTCTCTTTGTAAGCCTGGTTGATCTAGTACTCACTGAGTAGCCCAGGCTGGCTCTGAACTTATGGCAATTCTTTGACCTCAGCCTCCCGGTTCTCCTCTAACCTATCAAATGCTGGGATTACACAACTGCAACACCACACCTGCTTTATTTTTATTTTTTTTGAGAGTGTTTCACTATGTAGCTCAGGCTGGCTTTGAACTCCCTGTAACTCACCTGCATCAGCCTCCAAGGGCTGGGAATACAGATGTGTGCTTCTCTGCTCAGCTTGGATGGCTGTGCTGACCATCTGAGGCCCTGTCATTTTTCGTGTGAACTTTTTAGGTACCCATCAGAATTACCTTTGTGTGTATGCTGCTCCTGGATTATCAATATCTAGGCTTACCTGATAACTGGTCGGCATTCACCAAACACTACCCTCTAGGAAGCTGTATTATGGGGGTCTTTTTTTTTTTTTCCTATTGAGGTCTCATTTAAAATGAGTTTCATCTAATTTTAATTTTTTTGAAATATATTTTTATTGTTATTAAACTCTTTATACATCATACATCATTTCTCAATCCAATTTAGAGTCATTTCCCTTTCCATGCCCCCCACCCCACCTAAGTTCATGCATTCTGCCATCTTTCATACATGTTATGCATCTTTTTCTGAGTCTTTCCAGAGTTTTTTTTTCTTCTTCTTCTTTCTTCTCCAAAGCAGAGGCTTATTGTTTGGGGGAGAACTTTACTGCTTCAGTCGTTTTTTTTCCCCAACTCTTTTGTTGTTGTTCTCTCCAAGGGTCTTAAGCATATTAAACATTCTATCCTCATAACAATCCAGTTTTTCAAAAACTCAAAAAAGGTAGAAAGAGCCATCAACAGGCCTTTAATCCTAGCACTCGGGAGGTAGAGGCAGGCAGATCTCTATGAGTTCAAGGCCAGCCTGGTCTACATAGTGAGTTCCAGGCCAGCTGGGACTAAAGGAGACCCTGTCTCAAAAAAAAAAAAAAAAAAATAAAATAAAATAAATAAAATAAAAAGAAAGAAAAAAAAGGAAAATTCACCTACACCTTTATTTGAAGATGCCCAAAGTCCTTCCTGGTGATGCACCTGTTCTCCAGCTGGCCTGGGGCTTCAAGATGTCGATACTAGGAGTTCCTGCAGAGGACAAGTTAAAAGCAGAAACGCAGCCCAGGCACCACTGCTTTCAGCCCACAAGTTAGGGGCTTGCCAAACTGGGGACTTTCCCCTCTTCCTGTCACTCAGCCCTCAAGGACAGCGGTGCTAGGCCTCACTGCCTTTGCTCCCAATGGGTGACAAGAACTCAGGCTCTGTGCCCCACAGAGTGCAGAGCAGTAAGAGAGGAAGCGCGCTTCCCACAGGTGGCTGTCACAGCGCTGTGCCTGCTACGACTGCATATTACTCACAGTTCTGACACCTGACACCCAGCACAGCACCAACACGGATATCCGGCCCCAAGATCCCCATGAGTGGTGGCTACTCCGATGCCCACGCGTGTTACCTGGTGGACGGCGGGGCAGACGGCGTGTCCACTTCACGGTAAGGCTGCAGGAGCTGCACCTGTGGCCCGGTGTAGAGGATCAGGTTTTCCTGGGCTCTCCAGCCTTGGTTGGCTTCAGCCTTCCTCAGCCCTGCAGTATCAACTGTGTCAACTCAGGGCCCCAGGCGACCTGCAACCCCCACCAGCTCCTAGCGCCAGTTGCTAAGGCAATGGCCAGCCGCGTCAGCCCCTTCCCAACACGGTGCCGGTGATGCGCGCGCATAGGGGGGTGGGCACCCGGGTAGAGGAGGCCAGTCACATCAGGCCAGCACACAGGCACTGGGTGAAGCACGGCACCGCCCCTAGCCCGTGGCCTCGGCTCAGGACCATGGCGTATGCGCTTGGAGCTCTTCACAGCACAGCCTCGGGTAGGCGGGAGCACGCAAACAGACAGGTATGAACACGCATGACCACCCATGACCGAGCAAGTGAGCGAGCCTACTCTGTGCACCCTCCACCCTCCTAGGAGTTGGAGGTGCAGGATCGCCACTGCGCAAAGGCTGTCCCTAGATATAGCCCGTTGACCTCAAACTCCCCATCATCCTGCTGGAATTGAGTATGGTCTAGGGCTGGAGAGATGCTGGAAGTTAGGAGCACCGGCTGCTCTCGTAGGACCCGGGTGCGGTTCCCAGCATCCACATGTGGCTAACAATCTCCATTTCCAGGAGATAAGACACCATCTTAAAAAAAAAAAAAAAAAAAAAAAAAAAAAAAAAAAAAAGACACCATCTTTCGACCTCCACGGGTATTGCGCGACATGGGTGCACTTACATATACATAAAATAAAAATAAAATTTATAAAAGGTGCGTGTGCCCTACCACGTGGGGCTCAGGCAGTTGTGTTCTATAATATTTATTGATTGTGTGCGTGTGCATGGGATAGCCGTCGTACATGTGGCGATCATGTGACAACTTGCCAGGGTGGGTTCTATGTAGGGGTCCTGGGTATGGAACTGAGGTTAAGCTTGGCAGAAGGACCCATCTTGAGGCTCAGTATGTGGGCTTTAGCTCTGAAGTTAACTCTGAGGCTCTCAGTTTCGTCACTAATAAAATTATAGAACATATCAAACAGGACTTGGCTGTCTCAGTTGTTAAGTCACATAAGCCACACAAATTTGTAGTTACTACTGAAAACTGTTAGCACTGCCCATCCCTGAATCCATATTTATAAATGGAACGCAAGCTGGTTATTTCCTTCTAATCTTATAAAACTTCATGTTATAATGAAAGCTAAATACAATCAACTTTCAGATCCTGACGTTAAGAATGGGATTCTCTTTATTAAGAAACATTGGCAAAAAAGATTCTATGACACATGTGGAGGAAATGTTCCTCTCTGCAAGCAAGCGGGGTGCAAAGGCAAGTTCCTGCATCAGAAATGAAGACCAGAGACTAATGTGGAGAATGCTTCACTGAGATGCTGGCAGAAGCTCAGACACCATCAGTGTGGGAGGTTTGAGGGACAAACTTTGGTATTTTAGACAGGGCCTCACTATACCATGTAGGCCTGGATGGCCTGGAACTCACTAGGTTGGCCAGGCTGGCCTCATCCTGCCTCTGCCTCCTGTGCCCATGTAACCCAGAGAACATTTTTTTTCTTTTTCAATTTTTTTTGGGGGGGTCTTTTTGAGACAGGGTCTTCCTGTATCCCCAGCTGTCCTAGAACTCACTATATAGATCAGGCTGGCCTTGAATTCACGGAGATCCACCTGCCTCTGCTGGGATTTAAAGGCATCTGCCACCACACCCACCTTTCTTTTTCAAATGTTTTATACAGGGTCTCACTATGTACACCAGTCTGTCCTTGAAGTCACAGAGATCCTCCTGCCTCTGCCTCTGAGTGCTGGAACTAAAGGCGTGCATGTCCATGTCCAGCAGGGAACACTTCCTCAAACTGATCTTATTGATTCTTCACATTTTGGAGGTGTAAATTGCACCTGCATATTTAAGGCACCAGGCATGAGTGATTATTATTTTCTGTGTCATAGATATGAAGGTCATAGAAAAATCTAAACCTGAAAGGCTTTTTTTTTTTTTTTTTGGTCTTTTTGAGACAGGGTCTCCCTGTAGCCCCAGCTGTCCTAGAACTATGTAGACCAGGCTGGCCTTGAACTCACAGAGATCCACCTGTCTCTGCCTCCCAAGTGCTGGGATTAAAGGCGTACACCATCATGCCCGGAAACTTAAATATTTTTACTTGAGAATTTCATACAATGCTTTATTTATTTATTTATTTTTATTTTTGGTCTTTTCAAGACAGGGTCTCCCTGTAGCCCCATCTGGCCTGGAACTCGCTCTGTAGACCAGGCTGGCCTTGAACTCACAGAGATCTGCCTGCCTCTGCCTCCCAAGTGCTAGGATTAAAGGCGTGTGCCACCATGCCCGGCGCTTTTTTTTATTTTTTATTGGTCTTTTTGAGACAGTCTCTCTCTCCCTTTAGTCTTAGCTGGCCTCGAGCTCACTCTGTAGACCAGGCTGGCCTTGAACTCACAGAGATCTGCCTGCCTCTGCCTCCCAAGTGCTAGGATTAAAGGCATGCGCAACCACACCCAGCTACAATGCTTTTTTAAGCCTAGTCAACTCTCCTTCCTATCAGATTAATTTTAGATGACATACTAATATTTAAAAAATATTTTTTGGGGGGAATAAACTGTATGTTAATTCTAAAATATGTTTAGGAGTTCACATTTTCCCTCTTTAATTTTATATTACTCTAAAATTATAAACTTTCAACCCATATACAGTAATTACAGAATCTGAAAATAAGTGGTGGGTCGATTCCAGAGCCTGTTAAGAGATTTACATTATAACAACACAGTTGCTTTCAGATAAAAAGAAACATAACAATACTGTTGTTCAGCTTGCCTTTCAACTGGGGATTTGGTGTTAGCATCCACAAATGAGAGAGACCATTCGCTGTTTGTTTTTCTGGGACTGTGTTACTTCACTAAGCATAATGGCTTCAATTTATTTTTATTGCATGAGTGTTTTGCTTGCATGTATGCAATTGCACCACATGCATGCAGTACCTGCAGAGGCCAGAAGGGGCTTCTGATTCCATGGAGCTGGAGGTACAGACCGCTGTTAGCCACCATATGGGCGTTGGGAACTAAACCTGGGTCCTTTGCAAGAGCAGCCAGTGCTTTAGCCACTGAACCACTTCTTCAGCCTCACTCTAATCTTTTTTTTTTTAAATTCAATTTCTGTGTGTGTGTGGGGCATTTCATGCCATGGCATGAGTATTGGGTTCAGAGGACAACTCATAGGTGTTGGTTTTTCCCTTTCTACTCTGTGGGACTGAACTTAGGTCATTAGCCATTAGTCTTGGCAGCAAGAGACCACCCACTGATCCATCTCACCAGCCTTGGGCCTCGAATCCTGTAAGGTACAGCTTGTAATAAGTCATTCACTGTGAAAGCAGAAAGGAGTCTACTGATGTGGAAGGGTCCAAGGGAGCCCTAGGAAATGGAAGAGAGAGGAGGATCGATAACAATTATGTATGAACATGCCACAATGAAACCTAATTAAGCTAAAAACAGAAACCAGGGGGTTGGAGAGATGGCCTAGTGGTTAACAGCGCCGACATCTCTTGCAGAGGTCACAGGTTCAATCCCCAGTATCCACATGGCGGCTGAGAACCGTCTTTAACTCCAGTTCCAGGGGAATCAGACGCCCTCTTCTGACCTCCGTGGCATTGCACGATACAGGTGCACAAACCTACAATGTAGACAGTACATTCATACACATACAAAAATAAAATAGAAAAATATTAAAAAAAAACAAGAGCCGGGCGTGGTGGCTCACGCCTTTAATTCTAGCACTCGGGAGGCAGAGGCAGGAGGATCTTTGTGAGTTCAAGGCCAGCCTGGTCTACAGAGTGAGTTCCAGGCCAGCTGGGGCTACACGGAGACCCTGTCTCAAAAAGACAAAGAAAACAAAAAAACAAAAAAACAAAAACAAAAACACCGGGGCTGGAGAGATGGCCTAGCGGTTAAGAGCGCCAACTGTTCTTACAGAGGACCCGGGTTCGATCCCCAGCACCCACATGGCGGCCGAGAACCGTCTGAAACTCCAATTCCAGGAGAACTCCAGTTCCAGGGGAATCCGACGCCCTCTTCTGACCTCCGCAGCATTGCACGACACGGGTGCACAAGCCTGCATGCAGACAGTACATTTATACACATACAGAAATAAATAAACAAAAATTAAAAAAAGAAAAGATTTAATATTAAAAAAAACAAACATGCCGGGCGTGGTGGCGCACGTCTTTAATCCTAGCACTTGGGAGGCAGAGGCAGGCGGATCTTTGTGAGTTCAAGGCTGGCCTGGTCTACAGAGCGAGTTCCAGGACAGCTGGGGCTACAGGGAGACCCTGTCTCAAAAAGACCAAACAAAAACAAAAACAAAAACAAACAAACAAACAAAAAAACAAAGACAAAAAACCCAGAAACCAGAAAGGTACAACAGTGGTCTGGAGCAATGGCTCAGTGGTTAAGAGCACTGGGCTGCTCCTGCAGAGGACTCAGGTTTGAATCCTAACACTCACATGGGCTAACAACCATCCCAAACTCCGGTTTCAGAGGATCTGACTGCCCTTCTTGCCTCTTTAGGCATTATACAACATGGATGCGCTCACATGCATGGAGCGAAACACTCAATACACATAAAAGGCATCGTATGTGTGTGGATTTTCCAGAGGACAAGGATTACTGGCACTCCTGCCTTTCCTCACATGGTGGAGGAATGTGACCCATGGCTGGCTGGAGGGCTTTCATAATCTGAGGTTTGAAGAGGGCTTCCTTCATATAACTAATTAGTGTTCCTCAGTGCTCCACAAGGACAAAGGCACACATGATTAGAGAGGAAGTGGAGCATTAGTCACACACACAAAAAGATTAACGGTAATTTTCTGTGGGTGCTGTCATTATGAGTAACTCTGACATTAGGAGATCCTCAGGCAACTGATTTGTTCTTTTCAATTTGCCTGTAATAATCCTATTATAAGCAATCAGAGAGCCTCAATTAAGAGAAAAGGGATTAACAAGGACAAATGACTAATTATGGGCGAGGCAGCATGCTGCAGTCACTATGGAAAATCTGAATGGAAGGAGCTGTTATTCACAGGGCAAGGAGGTTAAAGTTGTATATGACTGTATTGTTCAGCAGATAACCTAAATTTCAGAAACATCTAGGACTATCATGCTGTGTGTGGTGCCTTTAATGCCAGCACTTGGGAGGCAGAGATAGATTTCTGTGAGTTTGAGGTCAGCCTGGTCTACACACGGAGATCCTGTCTCAAAAGTTAACCACCAACCAAGCCAACTTCAATCCTCTGACTTTGGTGAGTTAATAAATTTGTGTTTTAAGGCACTAAATCTGTGACACTAGCAAAGGACAGTGACACAAATTCTGTACTGTCAAATTGTGACTGATAAAGTGTTTTCCCTCTGAACTTGAACATCCTTTGGTTATGTCTCACCAGAAGACTGATCCTCAGCACAAGGTAGCTGGTTGCTTTTGAAGACTGAGCCAGGACGTGTCTGGGCAGAGAGAAGGCTGAGTCCTGTATGCTAAACATGTGCCCATACTGCTCTCCCCCTATACAACCTGATCAATTCAATGCCATGTTGGTTACGCTATCTGTAAACTGGCTAATGAAAGATTCTCAATAATTAACATTTCCCACAAGTTTTAAATGATTTATGATTATTAGTAGAACATAGCATCCTATAAAACACTTCCATCTCAGAGATGGCTCAGTGGTTAAGAGCACCAACTGCTTTTGCAGAGGACCCAGGTTCGATTCCCAGCACCCACAGGGTGGCTAAGAACCATCTTTAAGCTGGGTGGAGTGGCACATGCCTTTAATCCTAGCAATCAGGAGGCAGAGGCGGATGGATCTCTGTGAGTTCAAGGCCAGCTTGGTCCACAGAGTGAGTTCTGGGATAGGTGGGGCTATAGGGAGAACCTGTCTCAAAAAAACCAAACCAAACCAAACCAAACCAAACCAAACCACATTTTCATCTTTCAGCAGCACCCAAAACTAGGGAAGTCCCAGAAACTGTCAAGGAGAGAAGTGCAAGGAAACGTGAAAACAAAATCTACGGTGGTGTCCTATAATCTGCGGGCTGAGGAATGTGCTTGCTTCTTGGTTGTGTGATCTTGGCACTCTGTTCAGGATCCATTGATCATAAATATGTGGATATATTTTTTAGGCTTTCTATCTGTTCAATGATATGACTAATTTTATGCCAATACCAACAGTGCTGGGAAAACTAGATGTCCACATGCAGAAAAAAAAATCAGATCTTGATTTCAACCCATGTACAAAAATGAACCCAGAGTACTATTTTTTTTTTTTGGTCTTTTCGAGACAGGGTCTCCCTGTAGCCCCAGCTGTCCTGGAACTCACTCTGTAGACCAGGCTGGCCTTGAACTCACAAAGATCCACCTGCCTCTGCCTCCCAAGTGCTAGGATTAAAGGCGTGCTATACCCTGCCCGGCAAACCCAGAGTACTTTAAAACCAGGACTAAGCCAGCCGTGGTAGTGCACGCCTTTAATCCCAGCATTCAGGAGGGAAAGGCAGGTGGATCTCTGTGAGTTCAAGGCCAGCCTGGTCTACAGAGCAAATTCCAGGCCAGCTGGGGCTACTGTCTCAACCCCCCCCCCACAAACCCCTCCCAAAAACAACAAAGAAAAACAAAAATAAAAAAAGGGGACTAGAGAGATGGCTCAGAGGTTAAGAGCATTGACTGCTCTTGCAGACGACCAGGGTTTGGTTTCCAGCACCCACATGGAGGCTCACGGCTACCTGCAACTCCAGTTCTAGGAGATCCGAAGCCCTCTTCTGACCTCCATGGAAACTGCATGATACAGGACATGGGTTCACTTACATACATGCAGGCAATACACTCATACACATAAAAAAAAAGTTCTTTAAAACCTAAATGGCAGACCATAACTACTATGGGAAAACACAGGGACCCTCACAAAGATTCTTTGAATGCCACCTTGCAGAGACAAATGGCAAAAGAGACAGATGGACTAAGTCAAGCTAAAAGCTTTCACAGGAAGTAGTTCAGAGGTAGAGGACTGGTCTGGGCATGTACAAGGCCCCATGCTCCATCCTCAGAGGCAAAAACAAAAACCAGAGATAATCTATGCACTGAAGAAAATATATGAAAACTGCACAGGTGATAAGAAAACCATTAGAAAATGCAACAGCAAGAAAACTACTTGACTAAAACATAGGTCGAAACCTGAGTAGAATTTCTTAAAAGAATATTAAAATGATCAACAGGTAGGGTTTCCAGAGATGGCTCAGTGCTTAAGAGCATGTGCTGTTCTTGGAGTTTGGTTTCTAGCACCCATATCAGGTAATTCACAACCACCTGTAACTCCAGCCCCAGAGGATCCAGCACCTCTGACCTCAAGGGCAGTGTAGTCACATGCAATATTCCCTTCCCGGCATAATTTTTAAAAAGAATAGAGGTGGGGCTGGAGAGATGGCCTAGCGGTTAAGAGCGCCGACCACTCTTGCAGAGGACCCGGGTTTGATCCCCAGCACCCACATGGCGGCTGAGAACCATCTGAAACTCCAATTCTAGGAGAACTCCAGTTCCAGGGGAATCCGAGACCCTCTTCTGACCTCCGCGGCATTGCACGACACGGGTGCACAGACCTGCATGCAGACAGTACATTCATACACATACAAAAATAAATAAAATTAAAAAAAAATAGTACTAAATAGTACTAAACCATACCAACTGGGAATTTAATGAGTAAGATGGTAACTCATGTGCACCTCAATTTTAAGATGTGATACAACTCTTTTCTCCTTCCTATCCATGACTTTTCTGGACAGCCAGTCTGGGGAGAAAGAAGGTAAGATTAAGATAGCAGGACCTGGGGCTGGAGAGAGAGCCTAGCGGTTAAGAGCACCGACTGCTCTTGCAGAGGACCTGGGTTCAATCCCCAGCACCAACATGGCGGCTGAGAACTGTCTGTAACTCCAATTCCAGGAGAACTCCAGTTCCAGGGGAGTCCGAGACCCTCTTCTGACCTCCCCGGCATTGCACGACACGGGTGCACAAACCTACATGCAGGCAGTACATTCATACACATACAAAAATAGTAACAAATAAATTAAAAAAAAAAAGATAGCAGGACCTTTCTGAATACAGGATATGGAAGTGCCCTTCAAGGCACAGTTGCCCCAGCAAACATTCAAATCAATCCATTGGAGGGCCTGATGATGGAGCCCTTCATTTGGAAGGGCACATGTCCGAAAACACCAGAGGACGTGGATTCAACCCCTTGCACCATGTAAACTGGGTGTGGCAGTGGATGCCTAGAATCTCAGCTCGCAGAATGTGCAGGCAGACAGACCGTAAGTTCAAGGTCCTTACCTGCTGTTTGAAGCCAATCTGGGATATGTGAGACCATGTCTCAAAAACAAAAACCGAACCAAACAATAAAAACAACAAAAAAATTGAAAGATAAGAGGGCAGCGGGACTAGGGTATCTCAGACGCCTGTGAACCTATCTGCATGGCAGTTCTTCTCTCACAAAGGGCACCTCACTCTTGGTGCTTTCAAGTCATCCTCAAAGCCTGCTAGGAGTTCCTGGACACCAGCTTTATGGCCATGGGACCTTTGTTGTTCATTAAAAATTGTTTATATTAAAAAGTTACTTATGTATATAAACACAGATAATAATACACACACATTCCCCTATTTAGATATAAACCCTTTAAAGGAACTTATGTGCATTTGCATTGGACCTGGAGGGATAATTCAGACATTAAACTATAAAATTTTCCAGTAAGTATTGAATTTATATATTCCAATTTTGGAGGAGATTAAAAACATAAAGTAAGCCACTTTACAGCATCTGATAACATTTACTTAATGTAAAGGCCAACTAAACTTTATTTTTGCCTAAAAGCGCATGAAACCTTTTAAGAAAATTTACTGTTTTTTTTTTTTTTTTTTTTTTTTTTTTTTTGACAGGTCTCCCTGTAGCCCCAGCTGTCCTGGAATTCACTCTGTAGACCAGGCTGGCCTTTGAACTCACAAAGATCCGCCTGCCTCTGCCTCCCAAGTGCTAGGATTAAAGGCATGCGCCACCACGCCGGGCAAGAAAATTTACATTTTTATATGATACAGAGTCTCATGCATGCAAGGATGGCCACAGACTCACTATGTAGCTCAGGATGAACTTGAACACCAGTTCATCTCATTTCTACCTTGTCTGCTGAGATTACAAGTTATCATATAAACCTAGTATGCACCACCATACTGAGAGGAAGTTTTTCCCTCTTTTGCAGAATCTTTTGTACATCTTTGAAATTTTAAATTCAAATGACTTTCCTATATTAGTTTAACTTTGCTTTATTTCTTTTCTTCTAGCTACAATTTTCCATTTTGATAGACTCATAAAAGCATATTTTCGCTGGGCATGGTGGTGCACGCCTTTAATCCCAGCACTTGGGGAGGCAGAAGCAGGTGGATCTCTGTGAGTTCAAGGCCAGCCTGGTCTATAGAGTGGGCTTCAGGCCAGCTGGGACTCTCAAAAATACAAAACAAAAAAACAAACAAACAAAAACCAAAACAACAAAACAACAACTATATTTTCTGGGCAGCATGTAGGATTATACTCATTTAAAGCCTCAACCTAAAATGAAAGATCTAGTAATACTATATATGAAGCAAAAATAGCTGATAATCACCAGAAGCTTGATAAATTTTAATAGCCACATGGATAGAATTCTCTTCTGAAAGTTCTTTTTCTTTTCTCTTTTTTTTTTGGCCTTTTCGAGACAGGGTCTACCTGTAGCCCCAGCTGTCCTGGAACTCACTCTGTAGACCAGGCTGGCCTTGAACTCGCAAAGATCCACCTGCCTCTGCCTCCCAAGTGCTAGGATTAAAGGCGTGTGCCACCACGCCCGGCTCTCTTCTGCAAGTTCTGACGTTTTCACTGAAAACTTATTCACAAGTATTTTCGAATAAAAAAATTGCTATTGATACTATCATTAGAATATTGGCCTGGCGTGGTGGCACACGCCTTTAATCCTAGCACTTGGGAGGCAGAGGCAGGCGGATCTTTGTGAGTTCAAGGCCAGCCTGGTCTACAGAGTGAGTTCCAGGACAGCTGGGGCTACAAGGAGACCCTGTCTCAAAAAGACCAAACCAAAAAAAAAAAATTTAAATTGAGCTTGTGAAACAGTAATAATAGTAACATTTCCACTGCTAGGAATCTGCAATTAGATATGAAATCCTGGGTCCTTTGTTTAGTTTCTGATAGTACATTTTTGACAATAAAGATTTGAAGGCTGCAAAACAATTGTTTACAAACACATATATGTGCACACGTGTGTGTGTGTATATGTCTGTGTATGCTACCTGAGTGAGTACCCTAAAGATATTACTGTACAGCTCGACTGACCTGGAATTTGAGATTATCACGCCTCTTCCTCCTAGGTGCTGTGTAACCAGGATGGGCTTTATCTTTGATACAGGGTCTTCCTGTATAGCTAAGCTGGCCAGATTACTATGTAGCTAAAGGTGGCCTGGAACTGGAGGTCCACCTGCCTCAGCCTCCCCAGTATTTCCTGCGTCATTCATATGACAAACATGACTCCCATGTTTAACGCGCCTCCAGGCAAGTTCCATGGTTGGGACAAGGAGGAGGAGGTAGAGCGGAGTGGAGAGATACAGGCTTCACTGGTACACTTGCACTGGCAATCACTCTTCAATTAGAGGCTTAGAGTCCCAGGTTCAGTCACACAGTTTCCCACATCACAGAGTCCTGCCCAGTCCTGTCATCCTGAGAGAAGTGTAAAGTTACATGCCCGGCAGCCACACTCCCACTGTGCCACCCCGAAGGCAACACGCATGACCTTCCACAGCGGAAAGCAAATGGCCAGTGTCAGTCCTCTGAGCACTGTTCTACCCGACAGTGGCTAAACACTCCTGTTCACAGTTCTGGAGACCTTGTCTCTGGAACCCAGGACCTCTGCCGAACCCAGCACGCATGCGCACTGGAAACCTGTTAACTGCAATACCGCCTACAGTGTGAATTAATTTATGCGCGTTCCCACCATGCAGCACGGGCACGCAGTTAGCCCTCGTCCCCACCCGAATATGTGTTGATGTGTGTCACCTGGGAAGACAGCTCCCCAGAGGGACCCCACAACAATCAAAACCCTTCTCCAGAACCAGAACCCTCTCTACCCCCATTCTGGTCCAATCCGGAAATGCAGTTGCTAGAGAATGGCGGAGCACAAGGGCCTGTGGGTAACGTAGTCCCGCCTTTCTGTACCAGGCTATCCTTGCTAACCCTGATCCTCTCAATGGACAGACGTTGAGAGGGGCGGCGACACCCGTACTGCAGCTGTGTGTGCCTGGCCTCAAACAACTTGCTGTGTAGTTGACCATGTCCATTTCTCCTGCCTCCAACTCCTGAGCGCTTGTGCAATCACAATGGTTCATGTGTGATGGGGATGGAAAGCAGAGCTTCACGCATGTAGGCATGCACTCTACCACTGAGCCACACTGTAGCTTCCGAGTGAGGGACTTTAATTTTTAATATTTTTATTACTTTTACTCTGTGTGTGTGCATGTGCCTGTGTGTGTGTATGTCTGTCCACAAATCCAACGGAATAATTTGGAATAATTGTTTTTGGATACCTACATCCCCGTGTGTACAAATAGGCATTCTTAAAATTCAGATGGCCTAGCGGTTAAGAGCGCCGATCGCTCTTAAAGAGGACCCGGGTTCGATCCCCAGCATCCACATGGCGGCCGAGAACCGTCTGAAACTCCAATTCCAGGAGAACTCCAGTGCCAGGGGAATCCGAGACCCTCTTCTGACCTCTGCGGCATTGCACAACACGGGTGCACAAACTTGCATGCAGACAGTACATTCATACACATACAGAAAAAAAAATTAAAAAAATTCACATTAAATGACAAAAGACTCCAAATAGTTATAGGAATTATGAACATAATAACACAGATGCTGGCCTCATACATCCTCAGCTTAAAACCTACTATTAAGGCATAGTACTAAAATAGCATTGGGGGCTGGAGAGATGGCTCAGTGGTTAAGAGCACTGACTGCTCTTGCAGAGGACCCGGGTTCGATTCCCAGCACCCACATGGCGGCTAAGAACTGTCTTTAAGCTGGGCATGGTGGCACACGCCTTTAATCCTAGCACTCAGGAGGCAGAGGCAGATGGATCTCTATGAGTTCAAGGCCAGCCTGGTCTATAGAGTTAGTTCCAAGGCCAGCTGGGGCTATAGGGAGACACTATGTCTCAAAAAGACAAAACAAAAACAAAAAACATGGTACAGAATAGAAACTTAGAACAGTGGTGCAGAGAATAGAAATATGTCTTAGTATTCATCATCAACAAAGATCAGCTAGGTCACAGCAGGAACTGTCTATCAAATGCTGCTTAGAAAACAAGATATCCTACGTAGAGTGACATCGGATCTCCCTCACATTATACAAAAACAGTTCAAAAGGATCAGAGACTCAAAGTCATAAACTGAAACTCTAAAAATAAGTAGGTAAAAAGTTTAAAAAAGAAAAAAAATGAGAAACTCTAAAGTCACTACACAGAAACACAGGGGAAAAATTACATAAATTTGTACTTTTGGGGACAGGATCTCCCTGTAGCCCCAGCAGGCCTGGAATTCCCTATGTAGACCAGGCTGGCCTTGATCTGAGAGGTTGACCTGTCTCTGGCTTCTAAGGGCTAGGATTCAAGGCATGTACTACCATGCCCAGACAATTATATTTGAGTTTCATGTGAATGTTTGTGTGAATGTTACATGTCTATAGATGCCTGTGGAGGCCAGAAGAGGTGTCACAACTACTTGAGCTGGAGTTACAGGCAGTTTTGAGATGCTTGAAGTGGGTGCTGGGAATCAATCACCTGTCCTCTGTAAGAGAGCAAGTTCTCTTTACCAAGGGGCCACAGCTTTAGCCCTATAATTTAGTTTGTGAAACACACTTCTTTCATGTAGCTTGCTGGCCTAGAACTCACTACGTAGACCAGGCTGACTACCAACTGTCTCAATCCTGCATCTGCCTTCTGAGTGTGGAGATCACTAGCATGTCTTATTGTGCCCATTGGCATAAAGGTTCTTGATAGTAGAAATCCCTGGATATGATGCCAAAAAGCACAGGACCGAAGAACACAAATAGCCAGGTGTGCTGGCTCACACCTGGGATCTTGGCACTTGGGAGGTGGAGAAGGATCAGAAGTTCAAGATCAGCCTGGCCTACAGGAGACCCGGACTCAGTAACGAAGGACAGGAACACATGTGAGAATATGGGTATTGATACCAGAGTATGCCACAGATTTCTGTGAGCTAATCTGCATGAACTAGATGGATTATGGAAAGTACACAGACCTTTGCCACCAAATCAGGTGACTCTTACATGAGCACAGCATCCCGAGTCTCTCCGTTTATCTACAAAGCCTATTTGGAGGGCAGCTGGATCAAAATTGTCCTTTGGTAGGGCATTTTTGTTTGCTGTGTAGATAAGGTCTCCCAATGGAACTCAAAAGGACCTGAACGTCACTGGTAGTCCTGCCTCAGCCTCCAGGTAGGTGCCTTGGTTGGGACATGAAGGGGGAAGGAATAGCAGAGTGCAGAAAGACAAGTTCCACTTGCGCTTACCAGATCAGTCCTCCTGTCCACCAATCACAGGCTCAGAGTCCCAGGTCCTGTCATACAGTGTCCGCAGAGTCCTGTCATCCTGAGGGAAGTGGAAAGTTACATCCCTGGTAGCCACACCCCAGCATGCTACTCGCAGGCACCACGCGTGTACCTTCTAGAGTGGAGGAGACATGGCCAGTGTCAGCCCTTATGACCACTGAGAGGACAGTGGCCACCATACAGAGCTGAACACTTCTGTGTCACAGTAATGGAGAATGGGTCTTGAAGACCCAGTACTGGCACAGAAGCCCAGCACGCATGCGCACTACACAGCTGTTAGCGTCACACCGCCTGCTGTATGAATTAACTCATGTGCGTTCCTGCACACCGTTGAGTGCTCGTAGTCCTTTCTCGTTCTCGGCCGATTCCCTTGTGACTTGTGTCACCTGGGAAGACAGCTCCCCGGATCCCACCACCTGAGAGGGGCCCAGAGTCACCAAAATACTGGTCTCCATGTCAACCAGAACCTTGACCCCCTCCTCCTTTTTGAAGCAGTGCCTGGATGGCGTAGCGCAGGGGCTGGTGGGTAATGTAGTCCCGCCTTTCTGCAGCAGCGTTCGTGCACAAGGGCTCTCCTGACCTTGCTGACCCTGACGGCTCTCAGTGTACTGACATTAGATTGGTGGCGATACCCCTACTACAGCAGTCTGTGTGTGGATCGCCTTAAAGGACTTGCTGGGTAGTTGAGCGTGTCCTTCCTTATCCTCCTGCCTCCCAGTCCCATGTGCTTCGGCAGTCACCACATTCATGTATAAACGGCCTGGAACCCAGGTCTTGACACACGTATACATGCACTCCACCACCGTACTCCTCCTAGCCTCCTAGTGATGGGGTTTATTCTTTGTAATTTTACAACTTTTATTAAATTTTTTTTTGAGTTTTTTACAACTTTTATTAATTTAAAAAAAATTTATTTCTGTATGTGTATGAATGTACTGTCTGCATGCAGGTCTGTGCACCCGTGTTGTGCAATGCCGCGGAGGTCAGAAGAGGGTGTCGGATTCCCCTGGAACTGGAGTTCTCCTGGAATTGGAGTTTCAGATGATTCTCAGCCACCATGTGGGTGCTGGGGATCGAACCCGGTTCCTCTGTAAGAGCGGTCTCTCCAGCCCCAACTTTTATTAATTTTATTTACTCTCTTCTCTCTGTTGTGGTATATTAATCTAAATGATCTACAAATCCAAAGCAAGATTTTGGATCAATTTTTTGGATGACTACATCCCTGTGTATATACAAACACTCTTTAAATTCATATTAAGTGAAGCCGGGCGTGGTGGCACATGCCTTTAATCCTAGCACTTGGGAGGCAGAGGCAGGCGGATCTTTATGAGTTCAAGGCCAGCCTGGTCTACAGAGTGAGTTCCAGGACAGCTGGGGCTATAGGGAGACCCTGTCTCAAAAAAGCCCCCCCCCCCAAAAAAAATAGGGAATGGTGGCGCTCACCTTTAATAACAGTATTCAGGAGGCAGAGGTAGGCACATCTCTGTGAGTTCAAGGGTAGTGGGGGGGGGTACAGGGAGACCCTGTCTCACAAAGACCCAAAATGTAAATAAATAAAATAAAATACCATGGAACAAAATAGAAGCTTAGAACAGTGGACCAGAGCATAGAAGTAAGTCCAAGTATTTATCACCAATGATGTTCAACAAAGATCACTTAGGTCACAACAAGGATAGTATCTAAAGGTATCATTGTAGAATGACATTGGATCTGTCTCACATTATACAAAAAAAAAAAGTTTAAATGGATCAGGGACTCCAAGATATGACTAGCAACTCTAAATTACCAGGCAAAAAGATAGGAGAAACTTTTATTTTTTATTTTTTTTGATAGGAGAAACTTTTAAGTTAAGTTGTTTGTACCTTTTTAGTGTTTTTGGACTTTTTGAGCTGGTCTCCCTCTAGCCCTGTTGGGACGAACTCTCTATGTAGACCAGGCTCAAGTTGAAGTCACAGATATCTGCTTGTCTCTGCCTTCCAAGTGCTGAGATTAAAGGCATGCACCAGCCGGCACAGCCCATTAGTTTTATTTACTTTTGAGTTTTATGCATATGTCTGTGTAAATGTTCCATGTGTGTTGGCACCTATGGAGGACAGAAGAGGTGGCAGAACCATAAGAGCTAGTTACAGGCAGTTGTCAGCTGGTGGATGTGGGTGCTGGGAATCAAACTCCTGTCCTCTGCTAAAGTAGCGAGTGCTCTAAACCACTGAGTCACTGCTGTAGCCTCTATTGTTTTTTTTTCTTTATTTTTTATGTATATGAATGTACTGTCTACATGTAGGTTTGTGCACCTGTGTCGTGCGATGGTGCGGAGGTCAGAAGAGGGCATCAGATTCCCCTGGAACTGGAGTTAAAGACGGTTCTCAGCTGCCAGGTGGGTGCTGGGGATCGAACCCAGGTCCTCTGCAAGAGCAGTAGGTGCTCTTAACTGCTAGACCATCTCTCCAGCCCCCATTGTTTTTGTTTTTGAGACAGATCATTTCCATGTAGCTTGCTGGCTTGAATTATGCTGTCCAGGGTGGCCGCCAACTTGTGTATATCTTGTCTCTACCCTCTGAGTGCCGAGATCACTAGAAGGTCTTATTGTGCTCATTGGTATAAAGGCTCTTGACGTTAGACATTCCTGTATATAATGCCAAAAAAGCACAGGTCAGAAGAGCACAAACAGCCAGGTGGGCTGGTCCACACTTGGGATCTTGGCTCTTGGGGGTGGGAGGTGGTTGGAGACAGGAGGATCAGAAGTTTAAGAATATAGCCTGGTGTGGTGGCACACACCTTTAAACCAAAAACTTGGAGGCAGAAGCCAGGGGATCTCTGTGAATTCAAGGTAGCCTGGTCTACGGTCTGCGTTTCAAGCCAGCTGGGGCTATAGGGAGACCCTATCTCAAAAAGAAAAAAAAATGGCCTTCGAGATCAGCCCAGCCTCCTACCATTCCCGGGTATATACCCACAAGACTCATCCTATCGAAGGGATACAGGCACATCTGTTTATTGTAGTTCTCTTCACAATAGCGAAGAGCTGGAAGTAACCCAAGTGTCCCTCAACCGATGAGTGGATAGAGAAAATGTGTTACATCTACCCAATGGAATCCTATGCAGCGGTAAAGAAAGATGACATCATGAACTTTGCAGGTAAATGGATGGAACCTGAAGCTGTATGCTAAGTAAAGTAACACAGTCCCAGAAAAACAAACGAAGAATGGTATCCCTCATTTGTGGATACTAGCACCAAATCCCTAGTTGAAAGCCAAGCTAAGCAACGTTAGTTATATTTCCTTTTTATCTGAAAACAAATGTGCTGTTATAATGTGAATCCCTTAACAGGCTCTAGATGAACTTACCACTTATTTTCAGACTTTGTAATTGTGGTATATGGGTGGAGGGTATGTATTCATATTATAGAGTAATATAAAATTAAAGGAAAAAATATGAATTTCTAAACATATTTTTACCAAGGGGCCACAGCTTCAGCCCTATAATTACCCTTTTTCCAGGTTAAAACTCACTATGTAGACCAGGGTGGCTGCCAACTTGTGTCAGTACTGCCTCTGCCTTCTGAGTGTGGAGATCACTAGCATGTCTTATTGTGCCCATTGCTATAAGGGTTCTTGACCCTAGAAACTCTTGGATACAATGCCAAAAAGCAGGGGTCTGAAGTGCACAAATAGCCAGGTGCACTGGCTCACACCTGGGTTCTTGGCACTTGGTGGTGGAGACAGGAAGATCAGAAATTCAAGATCAGTCTGACCTACAGGAGATCCTGACTCAGAAAAAATGAAAGGAACATATCAGAGAATAAATAGGCACTGAGTCCAGAGTATCCCACAGATTCCTCTGAGCTAATCTGCATGAACTAGATGGATTCAAGTACACATACCTTTGCCACCAAACCAGGTGACTCTTCCCTAACATGGACACACCACCCCGAGTCTCATCTACACAGCCTATGTAGAGACCAGCTGGACCAAAACTGTCTTTTCATGGGGCATTTCATTTTTATTACTTTGGCTCTGCAGACAAGGTCTCCCCGTGGAACTCAAGAGGATCTGGATGTCACTAATCCTTGTGCCTCACTCTTCCTTGGGTTTTCTGAGTCATTCCAATGAAAAACATGACTTCCATGTCCCAGGTGCCTTCAAGTGGGCGGACTGTTTGGGACATGGGGGCGGAGGAACAGCGGAGTGCAGAGATAAGGTTCCGCCTTCACAGTTGTGCTTACCAGATCAGTCCTCAGTCCTCCTGTGAACACTCGCCAAATCACAGGGTCAGAGTCTCAGGTTCTGTCACCCAGTGTCCCACATCACAGAGTCCTGCCTAGGCTTGTCATCCTGAGGGAAGTGCAAAGTTACATTCCTGGCAGCCACATTCCAGTTTACCACCTGCGGGCACCAAGCGTGTACCTTCTAGAGTGGAGGGGACGCGACCAGTGTCAGCCGTTATAACCACTGTTTGAGCGGATAGTGGCTACCACGGAGCTGAACACTCCTGTGTCACGGTTACAGAGAACTCATCTTGGCGACCTAGTGCTTGCAGAGCAGCCCAGCACGCATGCGCACTACATACCTGTTAGCACCACACCTCCTACAGTGTGGTTGTTCCCGTGAATTAAGTCATGCGCATTCCTGAACTGCATATCCCCTATTCACGTGCATGCGGTCGTCCCTTGTACCCACCCGAGTCCGTAGTGACTTGTGTCACCTGGGAAGACAGGTTCCCATGTTTCACCACCTGAGAGGGGTCCAGTCATTACAAACCCTGGTTTCTTATGGAAACCCAAGTCTGTCCATCCACCACCCCACGCACAAGTAGTGCGAGGGGAGGGCCCTGTGGTTAATGTAGTCCGCTTTTCTTCAGCAGGCAGCCTGCACTAGGGCGTTGTCTGTGCTTGCTAACCCTAATATCTCTCAAAGTACTGTGGTTAGAGGGGCGGCGACACTCCTACTACAGCTGTCTGTGTGGATCACCTCAAACTATTTGCTGCGTTGTTGAGCATGTCCTTATCATCCCGCCTCCAACTCCTGAGTGCTTGGGCAGTTACCAGTGTTCATGTGTGAAGGGGCTGGAACCCTGTTCTTCATGTATAGAGGCATGCACTCTACCACTGAACTACCAGCGGTCTCCTAGTGATGGACTTTTCTTTTTGTAATAAAAAAATTTATTAATTTCATTTGTTATTTATTTATTTATTTATTTATTTATTATTTTTTATGTGAATGAGTGTACTGTCTGCATGTAGGTTGGTGCACCCATGTTGCTGCAGAGGTCAGAAGAGGGTGTCGGATTCGCATGGAACTGGAGTTAAAGACGGATCTTAGCCGCCATGTGGGTGCTGGGAATCGAACCTGGGTCCTCTGCAAGAGCAGTCGGTGCTCTTAACTGCTGAGCCATCTCTCCAGTCCCCATTTTTTCTTTATCTCTCTGTTGTAGTCAGAGGACAACATGCATACATTAACCTAAGTTATCTCCAACTGAACCAATCAATCATTTGGATTGATTTTTTGGATGAGTACTTCTCTGTGTGTATACAAGTATTTCTAAAATTCATATTAAATGACACAGGATCCCCCCAAACTATAGGAATTATTAATAAAAGGAGCAAATGTGTAGGATCATTCATCTTCCATTTAAGCCTTCTATTAAGGTACAACATTTAAAATGGCATGGTACAAAGCAGAAGCTTAGAACAGGGACCAGGGCATAGAAATAGTGTAAGCAGTTATCACCCATGATGTTCAACTAGATCACTTGGATCACGACAATGGATCTGTGTCACATTTAAAACCAAAACCAAAACCAAACCAAACCAAACCAAACCAAACCAAACCAAAACAAAAAAACAAGTCGGGGCTAGAGAGATGGTTCAGCGGTTAAGAGCACTGACTGATCTTGCAGAGGATCCAGGTTCAATTCCCAGCACCCACATGGCAGCAAGAACCGTCTTTAATGCCAGGCATGGTGGCACATGCCTTTAATCCTGGCACTCAGGAGGCAGAGGCAGGCGGATCTCTGTGAGTTCAAGGTCTACAGAGCAAGGTCCAGGCTAGCTGGGACTAAAGGGAGACCCTGTCTCAAAAATACCCAAAATAAATAAATAAACAAACAAACAAACAAATAAAAAAGGACCAGAAACTCAATGAATCGAAACTCTAAATCACCAGGTGAAAACATAGGGGAACTTTTAAATTGCTTAAGTAATTTGTACCTCTTCAGACAGGGTCTCCATGTAGTGCCAGCAGGCCTGGAACTCACTATTTAACCAGGTTGGTCTTGATCTTACAGAGACCTGCCTGCCTTTGCTTCTGAAGTTCTGAGATAAGGCATGCATAGCCTATTACTTTCATTAATTTTGAGTTTTATGCATATATCTGTGTAAATGTTACATGTGTATAGGTGCCTAGGTGCCTGTGAAGGACAGAAGAGGTGGCAGAGCACTGTAGCTGGATTTACCGGCAGTTATGAGTGGGTGGATGTGGGCGCTGGGAATCAAACTCCTGTCTTCTGCTCAAGTAACAAGTGCTCTCTACACCACTGAGCCACTGCTTCAGCCTCTGTTATTTTTGTTTTTGAGACAGATGGCTTCCATGTAGCCTGCTGGCTAATTAAAACTCACGATGTAGACCAGGGTGGCGGCCGACTGTGTCAATCCTGCCTCTGCCTTCTGAGTGCGGAGATCACTAACTAGCATGTCTTATTGTGCCCATTGCTATAAGGGTCTTGACCCTAGAAACTCTTGGATATAATGCCAAAAAAGCAAGGGTCCGAAGAGCACAAATAGCCAGGTGCGCTGGCTCACACTTGGGATCTTGGCACTTGGTGGTGGAGACAGGAAGATTAGAAGTTCAAGATCAGCCTGGCCTACAGGAGACCTGGACTCAGTAATGAAGGACAGAGGACCAGAGTATCACACAGATTCCTGTGAACTAACCTGCATCAACTTGGAGGATTCCACAAAGTACACAAGTTTTGCCACCAACGTGGGTAACCCTTCCCACACAAAGGGCACACCACATCTAGAGCCTCTCTCCTTTATCCACATCTGCTTGGAGAGCAGCTGTACCAAAATGATCCTTTTGTTGGCCATTTTTGTTTGCTTTGCAGACGAGCTCTCTCAACGGAACTCAAGCACACCTGGATCTCACCGACTGTCCTGTCTCAGCCTCCCCAGTGTTTCCTGGGTTGTTTCTATGACAGACATAGCTCCCATGTCCCACATGGCTTTATACAGGTCCCATTGTTAGCACACGAAGGCAGAGGAATAGCGGGCTACAGAGCTACAGATTCTAGTACCACACTTGGCCCTTACCAAATGAGTCCTCCTGTGATTACTCGCCAATCATATGCTGAGTCCCAGGTCCTGTCACACAGTGTCCACATCACAGAGTCCTGCCCAGTCCTGTCATCCTGAGGGAAGTGTAAAGTTACATCCATGGCAACCACACCCTTCCCCCTGAGCCACTCACAGGCACCACGGGTGCCCCTTCCAGAGCGGAGGGGACACGGACAGGGTCAGCCCCTTTGACCTCTGTTCTAGACGACAGTGGCCACCACAGAGCTGAATAGTCCTGCATCACAGTTATGGTGACCTCACTTCTGCAACCCAGTACTAGTGTAGAGGCAGGGATGCATGCGCACCCCAAACATGTTAGCACCACACTCCCTGCATTAAGATCTTCAGGGAGAGAATTAACGCAGGCGTCATTCCCACGCTCGCTCAAGTGTGTGCACGCACTTGGCCTTGGTCCCCCATCCAGAGCCATAGCAACAAGTATAACACAGTCATTGTAAAGATAGCTCCCCAGATCCCATCTCCCACCAGATGAGAGGGTCCCACAGTCATCACAAAACCTGGTCTCCATGGAAACTAGTGCCTCCAGTTCAGCCCCACCCATCGTGGTCCCAACAGGGAGCAAGAGGGGATGGTGGATCGCAGGAGCCTCTGGGTAATGTAGTCCTGGCCTCTGCGGCTGACTTCCTCCACTTAGGAGCTGCCTGTCCTTGCTAACCTGATCCATCTCAATGGACTGACATGGGATGGGTGGCAACACCCTTAATACGCCACCTGCAGGCAGGCACCACGTGTGTACCTTCCAGAGCCGAGGGAGACAAGGCCAGGGTCAGCTCCTCTGACCACTGTTCTGACAGTGGCCACCATAGAGCTGAACATTCCTGTGTCTGTTACTGAGACCTCATCCCGGAGACCCTATACTTGACAGATCCCAGCACGCATGTGCACTACTGTTAGTGCCACACCGCCTGCCTGTACAAGGTCTTTCCAGTGGGAACTAACTCATGAGTCTTCCCAGACTACCCTGACTCCGGTGCATGAAGTTGGCCCTGGTCCCCACCCGAATCCTTGGTGACATGTGTCAGGTGGGAAGGCCCACCACCGTCTCTGACTAGAGTTGCCACAAATCCTAGTCTCCATGGAAACCAGATCCTAAACCTGGGGTCCTAACATCCAGTGCGAGGGAATGGCGGAGCGCAGTGACCTGTGGGTAACGTAGTCCTGTGTTTCTGCATCAGGAAGCCTGTAGTAGGGTGCTGCCCGCCCATGCAAACAGCGATCTCTGTGAAGGTACTGACATCAGAGGCATGGTGACACCCCTACTGCAGCTATCTGTATCTGCGTGTCTGGCCTCAAACGACTTGACCTGTAGTTGAGCATGTTATCCCTTATTCTCCTGCCTACAACTCCTGAGCGCTTGTGCAGTTACCATGGTTCAAGTGTGATGGTGATGGAACCCAGGGCTTCAAGTGCTCTACTTCTGGGGCCACACCCTAGGCTCCTAGTGACAGGGGTTTGCCCCCCCATTTTATTTTTGGTCTTTTTGAGATGGGGTCTTCCTGTAGCCCCAGCTAACCTGGAACACTTGCTCTGTAGACTAGGCTGGTCTTGAACTCACAGAGATCTGACTGCCTCTGCCTCCTGAATAGTGTGATTAAAGGTGTGCAGCTTACTTTACATAATTTTAATTTAATTTTAAAATTATTTTTAGAGGCTGGAGAGATGGCTCAGTGGTTAAGAGGGTCGACTGCTCTTGCAGAGGATTCAGGTTCAATTCCCAGCACCCACATGTTGGCTAACCATCTTTAACTCCAGTTCCAGGGGAATCCCATGCCCTCTTCTGACCTCTGTGGCATTGCATGACATGGGTGCACCAACCTACAAGCAGACAGTACACTTATACACATAAAAATTAAAATTATTTTTAATATGTGTGTATGTGTGTTGTGGTCCGAGAACAACCTATGTATATATTAACCCAGGTGATCTACAATCCAGATATCCTATGTAGAATGACATTGGATCCGTTTTACATTATACAGAAAAAAACTAAAAAATTATCACAGACTCAAAGACATGATTTGACATTGTAAACTCAGTAGGCGGAAACACAGAGGGAACTTAATGAAAGATATAGATAAATTTGTACTTTTTGGGGGGAGGTCTTTTTTTGAGACAGGGTTTCCCTGTGGCCCCATCTGGCCTGGAACTCACTATGTAGATCAGGCTGGCCATCAATTTGTACTTTTTGAGACAGGATCTCCTTGTAACCCCAGTGCCTGGAGTGTCCTTGATCTCAGAGAGATCTATATGCCTCTGTCTCTGCCTTCCAAGGGCTGCTATTAAAGCCATGTACAACCATGCCCAGCCTACTATATTTATCTGTGAGTTTCATTCATATGTCAGTGTGAATTGTTCATGTGTAGGTGCTCATGGAGGCCAGAAGTGTCAGAACCACTAGAACTGTAGTTACAGGCAGTTGTCAGCTGGTGGAAGTGGGTGTTGGGAATAAACACCTGTCCGGTGTAGGAGCAAGTGCTCTTAATCACTGGCCACTGCTTCAGCCTCTATTGTTTTAATTTAAAAGAAAAAAATTTTTTTTTATTATTTATTTCTGTATGTGTATTAATGTACTGTCTGCATGCAAGTTTGTGCACCTGTGTCGTGCAATGCCGTGGAGGTCAGAAGAGGGTCTCGGATTCCCCTGGAGCTGGAGTTCTCCTGGAACTGGAGTTTCAGACGGTTCTCGGCCGCCATGTGGGTGCTGGGGATCGAACCCGGGTCCTCTGCAAGAGCGGTCGGCGCTCTTAACCGCTAGGCCATCTCTCCAGCCCCTATTGTTTTAATTTTTGAGACAGATCATTTCCATGTGGCTTGCTGGCATAGAACTATGTAGACCAGCTTACAGCCAGCTTATGGTAACCCTCCTGCCTCTCTCTTCTGAGAGCTGAGATTACTAGCATGTTTTAATGTGCCCACTGGCATAAAGTTCTTGACACTAGGAATTGGCATAAATGACACAAAAAGCACACAGGTCAGAAGAGCACAAATTGCTAGGGTGGGCTGGCTCACACCTGGGATCATGGCCCTTGGGAGGTGGAGAGAGGAGGATTAGGGGTTCAAGATCAGCTCAGCCTACAAGAGACCCTGACTCAGAAAATGAAAGAAATGAAAGATCAGAGAATAAGAGGACATCAGGACTAGAGTATTGCACAGATTCCTGTGAACTGCCCTGCATCAACTAGGACAAGCCTCCATTTTCGATTTGTGGGGTACACATTTCTGTCACCTTAAGGGGACAAATCTGTACCTCACAGAGTAGAGGGGCAGGCCAGTGTCAGCCCCTCTGACCACTATCTAGTGTCTGTGGTCACAGCAGAGCTCTTCCATCACGGTTATGAAATCCCTATATGTGTGACTGGGCCCTCACACTGTAAGACAGTGCTCATTTGCTTCACAAACCTATTAGAACCAAGCTGCCAGCACAAATACAGCTGATTTTTCTGCACAGGGCCTGCTGTGTTCTCTCTTGCATGAACATCCTGACACTCTGTGTGTAGGGGATCCACTCCTGCATGCCTGCACCAAGTTGCTCCTATTCCTCAAACGAAGCTGTAGTGACATGCGATGAGTACATATCTGAGAAGACAGCCCTCCAGATTCCACACCTGAGAGAGGCCGCAGAGTGACCAGTAGACAGTGGTTCCATGGAAGCCAGAATCTGAATCCAACATCCCAATAAGCAATGGGAACTAATGGAGGAACATGGGTCCTTTGCATGACTGGGCCAGCACTAGGGTACACGTCCCTGCTGTTCCTGATGCAGTTCTCTGTACTGGATGTGAGGAGGGCTGCCTTATCCCTACTTAGCTGTCTGTTACTATTTCCAATGACTTCTTAGATTGACCTATGGTCCTGATCCTCTTGATTCAAATTTGTAAGGGTTTGTGTAGTCATGGTGATTTGTGTGGTATTGGGGATTGAACCCAAGGCTTCAAGCATGCTAGGCACACACTCTACCACTGAGCTAGGACATAGTGCCCAGGTGATGGTTTTGGATTTTAATTAAAAATTTTTTATTACATTAAATTTATCGTGTGTGTGTGTGTGTGTGTGTGTGTGTGTGCGTATGTGTAAATGAGTGTGGGTACCTGAGGGGGTCAGAAGAAGAAGATGTTTAACTCCATGGAGCTGGAGTTAGAGGTGTGAGTCGACTGACTGATTGGGTCATGAGATCTCTCTGATAGAGCAGCAAGTGTTCTTAACCCTTGAGCCATCTTTCTAGGTCCCTTACTTTTTTTATTTTTATTTTTTTTCAAAAAGATAACAAGGCTAGGTGGGTGGCTCATGCTTTTAATTCCAGCACTCAGGAGGCAAAGGCAGGCTTGGAAAAAAAAAAAGTCCTTAATTTCATTTGGAAAAACAAAAGACCCCGAACAGCCAAAACAACCCTGAGTGAAAAAAGCAATACCGGGGGATCTCTATATCAGACTTCAAACTATACTACAGGGCTATAGTCATAAAAACAGCTTGGTACGGGCACAAAAACAGACCTGTTGACCAATGGAACAAAACTGAAGATCCAAATGTGAGCACATACAATTTCAACCATCTCATATTTGACAAGGGGGCCAAGAAGCCACAATGGAGGAAAGACAGTATCTTTAGCAAGTGGTGTTGGCAAAACTGGATCACCATTTGTAGAAGAATGAAATTAAACCCCTACCTCTCACCCTGTACCAAAGTCAACTCCAGATGGATTAAAGAGCTCACATGAAACCCCAAACTCTGAAGGTGATAGAAGAAAAAGTTGGCAGCAGACTACAAGACATAGGCGTAAGAAAAGACTTTCTTAATCAGACAGCAGCTGCACAGGAATTAAGGTCGACAACTGACAAATGGGACCTCATTAAACTCAAAAGCTTCTGTACATCAAAAGAAACAATCAAGGAAGTGAAGAGAAATCCCACAGAGTGGGAGGAAACCTTCACTGCAGATACATCTGACAAAGCATTGATTTCCAGAGTATATAAACTACTCAAAAAAACAAAGAAGAAAAAAAAAAAAACAAATGGCCCACTCAATAGATGGAGCAAATAGCTGAACAGAGACTTCATAAGTGAGGATTAGAGATGGCTGAGAAACATCTTAAGAAGTGTTCAACATCATTAATAATTAAGGAAATGCAAATTAAAACCACTTTGAGATATCATCTTACTCCAATAAGACTGGCTAGGATCAAGAAAACAAATGATACCAAGTGCTGGAAAGGTCGTGGGGAAAGGGGAACACTCATCCACTGCTGGTGGGAATGTAAACTCATTCAGCCACTATGGAAAGCAGTGTGGAGAACCCTTGGAAGACTTGGAATGAACTTGCCACACGACCCAGCCATACCACTCCTGGGCATGTACCCACAAGACTCAACTTACTGCAGAGATACATGCACAGCAATGTTTATTGTAGCTCTCTTCACAATAGCAAGGAGCTGGAACCAACCCAAGTTCCCCTCAACTGAGAAAATGTGGTACATCTACACAATGGAGTTCTATGCAGTGGTAAAGAAAGATGACATCATGAGCTTTGCAGGTAAATGGATGGAGCTAGAAGATATGCTGAGTGAAGTAACATAGTCCCAGAAAACCAAACGACAAATGGTATCCCTCATCTGTGGATGCTAGCAGCAATTACCTAATTGTATGGCAAACTGAGCAATGTCAATGTGATCAGAAAACAACTGTGCTCTTATATTGTGAATCCCTTAAAAAATAAATTAAAAAAAATATAGTAAATTTTGAAAAAAATGCTAGAGATGGTTCTTAGCCACCATGTGGGTGCTGAGAATCAAACCCGGGTCCTCTGCAAGAGCAGGCGGTGCTCTTAACCACTGAGCCCTCTCTCCAGCCCGAAGCCTTGAGTTTTAAGATATGAAACTATTCTTCCATCTCAGAATCTTTCCTTTCCGGTTGGCTTGGGGGAAGAGGTATAATATGGACCAGGTATTAGGGCCTTTCTGGAGATTAGAAGATGTATGAAAATGGCAGCTAGGAGTGGGGTTCAGCTGTTAGACTGCTTTCTTAGCATGCATGAAGCAGTGGGCTTGATCTCTGTCACTCCATAAACTGGGCATCCCATTGATGTCGCAGACCTATAATTCCAGAACTCAGGAGGAAGAGGCAGGGGGTGCTGTGGGAGATCTCGCGTAGCCGACATACTGAGTTCCAGGCCAGCTGGGGTCTCAGGGATACACCGTCTCAAAAAGGACAACCCCCCCATCAGGAATAGTAAAGTCTGGGGTCCGCAGGTATCAAGAGACCTGGGGGGGGGGTCTGTCATTCAACATCTGCACTACTGAACCAGCAGTTGTACTTTGTAATGCTTCTTTCCTCAGAAATCTGTTAAGAAAATCTCCAGGGGCTGGAGAGATGGCTCAGCGGTTAAGAGCACCAATTCCCGGCACCCACATGGCGGCTAAGAACCGTCTTTAACTCCAGTTCCAGGGGAATCTGACGCCCTCTTCTGACCTCCACGGCATTGCACGACACAGGTGCACCAACCTACATGCAGACAATACACTCATACACATTAAAACAAACAAACAAACAAAACCCCAAACCAAAACAAAACAAAACAAAAACAAAACAAAACAAAAAACATCAAAAAAGAAAATCTCCAAACGGCAAAGCGCTGGAAAGCAACCTGTGAGGCTCCTGTCATTCAGGCAGCCTTCCTGACACGGTCTAATCTAAATACATGCCCATGCCACACCCCAGCCCTTCTTGGTGTTTCATCAGTACCCGTATCACTTGATTCGGTGATAACCTCAGAGGACAGGTCAACGATGTCGAAGGCAACATACCCTCTGTTCCCAACCAGAATCCTCCTAGGCTCAGAGTCCTGGCAGCCCTACTACCAGCACCAGGTCTGTCCAGTGAAGAGCTCAAGCCCATGGACCTCCCAGAGCAGAGTCCAGCAGACAGCCGTCTGCTGCTAAGAAGTACCTCCAGTACTTCTGCACTCACCCGTATCGCAGCCCAGTGGACCCAGAAGCATTCATGCACCCTGACAGGTTCTGCAGCCACGTCACCGCCAGATGCGCTCAACTAGAACCTGCTTAGACACTGTCAGTAATGTCGCTTCACTGGATGGTCTAAAGTGCATTGCAGTACTTCTGGTTGCGCATGCGCAAACCGCGCAGCTGCGGGCAGCTCGCTGTCGGATAGGCAAACCTCACAACCCTTTGCTGTACCCAAAAGCAATGCTACGTTCATTCGCACAAATACTGCAACCGGTGGGTGCATGCACTGCGTGAAAACACTACAAATTTGGCTTGTCCTCTCAGTTTAAACCCAGAGGCGGTCATGGAAATAGAAGTATAAATAAGCTTGTCCCAGAATGCAATGCAGCTCAATAACTGGGCCCAGAGGCCTCTGGGAAATGAAGTTTTTAAAAAGAAAAGATTTTTCTCTATTATTATTATTATTATTATTATTATTATTATTATAAAACCAGATCAGGCTGGTTTTATGTCAGATATCCACCTGCCTCTGCTCCCCCAATGCTGTCATTAAAGTGTTCACCAGGCCGAGTTAAAGTTGAAGTTTGAGTAAAGATTCTGCTTTTCAGAATTTATATGACGGACATAACTGGAGAATCATATATAATATACAAAGGACAAATTTGGGGTAATTTTTTTTTTCTTTTTGAGACAGGGTTTCCCTGTAGCCTCAGCTGGCCCGGAGCTCTATAGACCAGGATGGCCTTGAACTCACAGAGATCCGTCTGCCTCTGCCTCCCAAGTGCTAGGATTAAAGTTGTGAACCACCTTGCCTGGCTTGTGTAATTTTTTTTTTTTTTTTTTTTTCTTTTTGAGACGGTCTCCCTGTAGCCCCAGCTGCCCTGGAGCTCGCTCTGTACCCCAGGCTGGCCTTGAACTCACAAAGATCCGCCTGCCTCTGCCTCCCAAGTGCTAGGATTAAAGGCGTGCGCCACCACGCCCGGCCGGCTTGTGTAATTTTTAAGTGAGAATAGCTGAGGGGCTGGAGAGATGGGCTTGTGGTTAAGAGCGCCGACTGCTCTTGCAGAGGACCCGGGTTCGATCCCCAGCACCCATATGGAGGCTGAGAACCATCTTTAACTCCAGTTCCAGGGTAATCCGACGCCCTCTTCTGACCTCTGCGGCATTGCACGACACGGGCGCACAAGCCTACATGCAGTCAGTACATTCATACACATACAAGAATAATAAAAATTAAAAAAAACTTCTGTGTCCTATTTATTAAAATGGTTGTAACTGAGCCAGGCGTGGTGGTGCATGCCTTTAATCCTAGCACTCGGAGGCAGAGGCAGATGGATCTCGTGAGTTCAAGGCCAGCCTGGTCTATAAGAGCAAGTTCCAGGACAGCTGGGGCTACAGGGAGACCCTGTCTCTAAAAGACCAAAAAAACAAAAAAAACAAAAAAAACAAAAGTGAAACAAACAAAACAAAAAAATGGGTCTGATTTTAGCCTGTGTATCTTTTTTTTCTCTTTTCGAGGCAGGCTCTCCCTGTAGCCCCAGCTGTCCTGGAACTCACCTGTAGACCAGGCTGGCCTTGAACTCACAAAGATCCACCTGCCTCTGCCTCTGCCTCCCAAGTGCTAGGATTAAAGGCATGCACCACCACGCCCAGCTTAGCCTGTGTATGTTAATGAAAGTAGTTACTAAGTTTTTCTTATTGGTAAAGATTTATTTATTTATTTATTTATTTATTTATTTATTCACGGAAAGTAGGGGTTTATTGTTGCACAGATTGAGAGCACAATTCTTCATGGTAGGGACTGCACAGCGGCAAAAGCATCTGTAGTTGTGAGGCAGTAGAGCTATGTGGCTGGCCACACTGAACAAATAAAGTTTTTTTTTTTTTAGACAGGTCTCCCTATAGCCCCAGCTGGCCTGGAATTCAGAGATCTGCCTGGCCCTGTCTGCCCCCAGAATAGTGGGATTAAAGGCGTGCGCATCACACCCAGTTTAAAGATGGTTCTTAGCCGCCATGTGGGTGCTGGGATTTGAACCCCAGTCCTCTGCAAGAGTAGTGTGCTCTTTACTATTGAGCCATCTCTCCAGTCCCTGATTTGGAATACTTAAACTGCACTGTGTATGTTTTTTCTTTGCTCTGAGACACGGTCTCCCTATGTAACTGTGGCTGGTCTGGAACTCACTTTGGAGACTAAGCTTCCATCAAACTCAGAGAGATCTCCCTGCCTCTGCCTCCCTGTGCTCTATTTAAAGGCATGTATGGGGGCTGGAGAGATGGCCTAGCGGTTAAGAGTGCCTACTGCTCTTGCAGAGCACCTGGGTTTGATCCCCAGCACCCACATGGTGGCTGAGAACTGTCTTTGACTCCAGTTCCAGGGGAATCCGACGCCCTCTTCTGACCTCTGCAGCATTGCAAAACACGGGTGCACAGACCTGCATGCAGAAAATACATTCATACATGTAAAAGAAATAAAAAAAATTACTTATAAAGGCATGTATGACTGTGGCCAGTTGCATTGTGACAGTTAATGTAACTTTTTATTAGTATTGTTTTTCAGAAAGGGTCTCCCTACTAGGCCCAGCTCATTTTGAACTCACTATATACTCATATCTGTCTGCCTCTGCATCGACATCTGGAGGGCTGGGATTAAAGGCCTGCACCACCATGCCCAGGCATCCCTGGGTGGATGGTGAAATCTGAGGCAGTGCCAGGAGAGCGGAAGTAGCAGGCGGAACTCCCCGATCCTCCCCTCTGTTCCCTGTCATTGTTTTCTGGTGCATTGGATGAAGCTGTGGTCTCTGTCGCGCTAAATAGAAAGATACACCAGAGACACTGCAGCCCTCCGGTGTTGGACACTGTAACCGCAGGGCTATCATCCAGTGTCCTGTCTTATCATCACAGGTTTGTCATTTTTCAGTCCCTTAGGAAACCACGGGACTGAGGAAGCCACCATTCATTGGATGATGAATTAGAGGAAGTGACATCAGCGGAAGTCCAGCTACCCCGTCTCATGGGCTAATTCCAAAGACAAGGTAACAAGTGTCTTTAATCTCCCGTAGTGTGGCTGCAATGCTACAAACCTACACCAACATCACCTAGACAGACACTATGGAGAACTTTCCCAGTTGGCATTGTCTGTTTACTGTGCTGTTGTGTTATAGTGCTCACGTGCAAGGCTGGGCTGGCCCCCAAATGCTTACCTCAAGGGTAAGCCTGAATACTTCAATCTCGGCTATTTTCTCCTACATTGCAACTTGCAACTATACCGCACAAAAATGTAGTTTTGCTTCCTGACTCCTGAGTCCAAGTTGTAGTTGTCTATGGAAACTGAAGTGTGTATGTCCCGGTGTGCAATGCCTATATTACAAGGTCTGGTACCCTCTGCCTCTCCAGTCCTTGGATTAAAGGCATGGGGCTCAATCTGGAAAGGGTCTGATGTATCTCAGGCCTGCTTTTTCCTTTGTTGTTGTGGTTGTTCTGCTCCTTAGTTTGCAATTAGAGAACAGGCTTGTGACTCTGTATTCAGAGTCACACTCTAGGCTAATCTGAGAGATGCCACATTGAGAATACTAGCAGGAGGCTGAATGGTGTGTAACAAATTATATACACACATATCTATCTATCTATATATGTGTACATAATTTGTTTTAAGACAGGGTTTCCCTGTAGCCCCAGCTGACTGGAACTCACTATGGAGATCTGTCTGCCTCTGCCTTCCAAATGCTGAGATTAAAGGTGTGAATCACCAAGCCAGGCTATTATATTTTTCTTTAAAGGAGGTGTTTTTAATTGAATAAATGGGTTGGTAGTATGAAGATACAACGTCACTGTGACAGTCATTTTTTTTTTTTTTTTTTTTTTGGTTTTTTGAGACAGGGTCTCCCTGTAGCCCCAGCTGTCCTGGAACTCACTCTGTTGACCAGGCTGGCCTTGAACTCACAAAGATCTGCCTGCCTCTGCCTCCCAAGTGCTAGGATTAAAGGCGTGGGCTACCACGCCCGGCCATTGTGACAGTCTTTAGAGAATATCTCACCTGGTAAATTTGTATGTTGTGTCTAACATTTATTAAAAAGATGGGCTCATTAGTTATAAAATGTGTCTCCTGTAATCTATTAGTAGAGAAATATGGGAGGAATTCTTTGGCACTACAGTGTTATTTTTTCTTCAGACATAAAACTTTTTTTCTAAGAAAAAGGAGAGTGTTTCAAAGAGGAAACATTAGCTCCTGAGTACCGGGAAGACAGATGCCCAGCACCATGCCTGGATTACCTAGTGCTGGATATTTAGGCCAGGGCTTTGTGTACCGTCGGGAGGCAGTCTACTAACCTACACCCCCAGCCCACACAAGTTTAATGAAGAAAGCGATGGACTCACCTGAACCTAGGCCTTTATCAAGTGCTCCATTTTCTCTTCCTCCTCCAGGTGGTGTTTCTGAAGGACAGCTGCCCTGGAGAAGAAAGGAAGGGTAAAGCTTTGATTCTAGACAAACACCCTCCAAGGCACACCTGCTTCCAGGACAGTCAGAATATCACTGGGCACTGGAATCTAAGTGTCTCAGACACTCCTCTTGTAGTCACGGGCTGAAACACGCAGGTGCTTTTTACTCAGGCTACTGCCTCCACCTAAACAGGGCTTCTGGCTCTAAAATTCTCCTCTCGGGGCTGTGTCTTTGCATCTTCTGGGTCTTGTTTATGACAGGTCGGAGCCTGTCATGTCCTTGTGGTCACTGCTCCCTGCACTTGGGAGAGGATGCAAGGGTTGGAAGTTTCAGAAGCGCCCTGGTGCTTCTTTAGAAGCATGTGCTCACTTTAGAAGCCATGCATTTCAAGCATGTGGTGGGAAACCTGCCATATCCACCCACACGCCACACATTCAGAGGCACGCGGATCTCTGTGAGTTCGAGGCCAGCCTGGTCTACAGAGTGAGTTCCAGGACAGCTGGAGCTACAGGGAGACCCTGTCTCAAAAAGACAAAAAAACAAAAAAAAAAAAAAAAACATTTCATGGTCAAGGATACCTACTGTGGCCAGGCAGAGTCCACTTGCACACGCCTTACAGACCCTTACCCTGCTAAAATGCTCATACAACTTGGCCCCGTTGGTCCAGCTTATGTCAGGCCGCACAGTCACAGGTCAGAGTGTTACAGTATCCATAAGCACAAAAATCAGTGCCGGGTTGTAGCAGCCCCATGGCTGACTGCTGCTCACACGGGCGTGTTCAGCAACCAGAGGTCCAGTTTCTTGCTTTTGTGATAGTGTCTCGTGCATCTCAAGCTGGTTGAAACCCAGTCTGCAGCTGAGGATGATCATGACCTCTGGCTTCTGTTGTCTCCACCTCTCAGGTAGGATCACCGGCTTGCAGCAGGACACCGGGCTTGTTTTTTTGTTTTAACATCGTGCTTCGTCATGAAGTTCCTGTCCTTCGTCAGCTGTCCCGTGCAGCGCTCGCATTCCAGGTTCCTCCCAAGGAGCCCAGCCATTCCTAACACCGGCAAGGGAAGCATAGTTTGAGCTGAGCCCAGATGGTAGCCAGGTGGTAAAAAAAAAAAATCAGGAAGCTTGTGCTCGCTTCGGCAGCACATATACTAAAATTGGAAGGATACAGAGAAGATTAGCATGGCCCCTGCACAAGGATGACACGAGAAAAAAAAAAAAATCGCGGAACCCGAATTCATGCTTCCCAGCAGGCAACGCTGCACAGGCGCTTATTGCGCCATGACTCAGAGGCTCCTGGGAAATTCAATTCTACTCTCGAATCTGCGGAGCTGGCCCTTCATATTTTGTTTTTAATAATTTTTAATTTATTCTTTGACAATTTCATATATGTATACAATCTATTTTGATCATATGCAGCCCAAATTCCCCTTCCAAACCTCAAATCCTCTCCTTTCACCTTCCCTTTTCCTCCCCGACTCGCCCCACCTTCTTTCCCAGCATACGTTTCTCCTCTGTTCCAATGGCATCCCACCCGGTGGCCTGTGGGAAATGCTCAGTACCAGAAAGCAGCCTCTTGGTGGTTCCTCACCTGCCTCTTCCTCCGCCACCCCCTCCTTGTTCTTATTCTGTTCTCTTCCTTTCTCCCAACTCATAAATGAGTCAAAGGATCCAGCCACTAAGCAGTATTCCTCTATAGTTGCCTTTTCCAGCCAGGTTCCTATCTTGAGTTCTGTCCTTCTCTCTCCATGGGGAACTGCTACCTGGAAGTGTAAGCTGAAATAAACCCTTTCCTCCCTCAAGTTGACTTCGCTTGTGGTGTTTATCACAGGAAAAATAAAAATAAAAAAGCAAACTGGGACAGTGGATATAGGTATTATAGGTTCATTTTGAGGGGAGACTGGGTGCAGAGAAAATATCAGGACTCCCATGAAAAGGAAGTGGGGTTTATTTCAGGCATGGCAGCTGGCCTGCCTGTATTGGGATTAGGATGACCAGCATTATCATGCACACCAAATGCCAGTTTTATACTCAGGCACACCAGGAAGTGAGTTTACAAGGAAGTTGGGGGCAAGGAGATTGGAGAATAGTTGTAGGTGGGTCTTTGGCTGGTATCAGTAGAAGAAGCATGTCAAGAGAAACTGGGACCTGTGACTGGTACCAAAACGAGCATCTGGAGAGAGACTGAGGCCTGGTTCTGGTCACTGGTGAGGTGTGATTGCAGGATGTTGCAGCAACATTTCTTGGGTTGCAGGAACGCATTCCAGGATAATTATTTCTCGGAACTTCTGCCTCACTTAGCTTTCTGAAGTCCTTGATTTAGGGAGGGTTACAAGTCTAAGTTGTAGTTATGTATGGGAACTGAAGTGTGTACATCCCGGTGTGCAATGTGTACATTACAAGAGCTGCCTGCCTCTGCCTGTCCAGTCCTTGGATTAAAGGCGTGCGGCTCAATCTGGAAAGGGTCTGATGTATCTCAGGCCTGCTTTTTCCTTTGTTGTTGTTCTACTCCTCAGTTTGGAATTAGAGAACAGGCTTGTGACTCTGTATTCAGAGTCACACTCTAGGCTAGTCTGAGAGATGCCAAATTGAGAAGACGTCCCTCCAATACTTTTTGGATGAATGTGGCTCTGACATCAAAAATAGGTTTTTGGACTAGGTTTCACAATGCAGCCCCTGCTGGCCTGGAAGTCAAATGCATCTCCGCCCACAGCTTGAGTGTCTCATGTCTAAAGAGATGTCACTGGTCAGGACAAGGTCAGGTAGATGGAGGGATCCCCAGTGGTCCTGGATTGCGGCATCCACCTGCGCGTCTGCCACACCCACTCCAGTGTCGCTTGTGTAAAGTAATATGAGAAATCATAAGCAAGACAAGCGGGCGAGATGTGTCCTGCGGGGCTGGACCCCCTGGAGGTCACTGGCAGAATACCCGGCTAAGATCACTCCGAGATTGAGATGCTTTCCTAGGATATTACGTTTTTCTGGTGTTGGACTTAGCATAACACTGAGCACAATAAAGATCTTTTCTTAGGGCCAGCTTATAGATACAAAACAAACTGTTTGAATGTGCCAGTACTGGCAATTAAAATGCCTCTCTTGGGCACAGGGCTTTTTCCTGGCAGCAAGAATGGTCTGTAAGTCTTGAGTCAGAAATAGACTTAAAAATAGACTTCTCTCACAATATACATTACAATGCAAAGACCTGTGACAAATTGGAAAACAGAACAATTATATAGTGGTAATGGTTCTATGACTGTCTCTAAAGAAAAACAAGTTCCAGTGATATGTGTAATAAAAACAAAATATATCATTCCATTTAAAATAAAGTAAAAACTCCTACTTAACAATTAAAATAAAAAGACTCTTCAACCCCATTTCCCTATTTAAGTAAAGGAACAGGTTAAACAGTTTTCCTAGTTCTATGCAGCCACTGAATGCCTGAGTCCTGACACTCCCAGCAAAGTTAGGCAAAAGATAAATTACTTTACACCAGCCAATTGTCTTACAAAAACAAAACTGTTAGTTGAATCAAGCAGTGGAACGGCTCTTAGTTCTCAGTAAAGATTGAAACTTTAGATTAGCAGTTAGAGTTAGAAAAAACTAATAAGTAGTTTAGGATGCTATAGGAATAAGGTCTTTACTTTAATAAAAACTTAAAAGAAACTATTAACCTTAGGATATTAAGATATATTTACTCTAGATTTAGGATAGAGATATAAGGCCAATATCTACTGCCAAGAAACTTCTACTGTGACATAGCAATTACTACTCAGTGTCCTGTAACTTTTCAATTATGACTTGTAATTAAGAGCTAACAAGTAAAAACTAATTGATCATGTTAAAAACTATTGATGCTCCTTTTTTCTTAAATGTTATTTCCTTGGTAAAGGTTATCTTAAGATTTCTACATTTTTACTTCAAAGAAAATTCATTTCCTGACTAAACTTTGTAATGTTTTGGTTTCCTGCTCTGCGTGCCCCGTATCTCGTCAATCATGAAATAGATAATGAGTTCTGGTTAATGTATGAGTTTTGACCTATTAGTAACATATGTAATTGTAAAGCTCTACCAAATCCTTTGTTCTGCCTTCTCCTAAGACTGCTATATAAGCACTGCCCCTGTTCAATAAAGTTGCTGTGGATTTGGGAAATTTGTCTCTCATTTCTACAAGCCATCAGCTTCCTCGTGTTCTCCTGCCAAAGGAACTCCATCAGAAAAACTCACAACCCCAGGAGGGCTGGCTGGTCTCAGTTACCAGCAACAGCAGTCGGCAACACTGGATGACCCTGAATACTCATGTGGAGTATTAATGTCTAAAACACCCAGCTGTGTCTATGATGGAAGAGGGTTAAGCAAACCAAGTGGGTTTTAGACCTTCAGGATGGTACACTGAAACACTGGGGAAATCCTAGGTATGGTTAGACTCGTGAATCCAGGGGTTTTGTGTGACTTGAGCACAGATGGAAAATGCTGGGGCTGCATGACAGGAACATGCAGTGAGGGTCTGGATCACATTTGTACAGGACATGGTACAGGCTTTTTCCTCAGAGTATGTCCTGCTGGAAGCTTTACACATACACACACACACACACACACACACACACAAACAATAAATTACATAGAAACACACATTTAGGTATATATATGTATATAATTTGTTGTTTTAAGACAGGGTCTCCCTATAGCTCCAGCTGACCTGGAACTCACTATGGAGATCAGGGTGGTCTCCATCTAAGAGATCTGCCTGCCTCTGCCTCTCAAATGCTGAGATTAAAGGTGTGAATCATCTGGCCAGGCTATTACATTTTCTTTGAGGACAGTGGGTTTTTTTTTTTCCTTTGGGGGGGTGTTTTTTAAAAATTTTTTTTAAATTTTATCTTTTTATTATGTGTATGAATGTACTGTCTGCATGTAGGTCGGTGCGCCTGTGTCGTGCAATGCTACGGAGGTCAGAAGAGGGTGTCAGATTCCCCTGGAACTGGAATCAAAGATGGTTCTCAGCCGCCATGTGGGTGCTGGGGATCGAACCCGGGTCCTCTGCAAGAGCAGTCAGCACTCTTAACCGCTAGGCCATCTCTCCAGCCCTGAGGGGGTGTTTTTAATTGAATAAATGGGTTGGCAGTATGAAGATACAGCTTCACTGTAGAGTAGTTGACCTTTCACCTATGACAGCCTTCAGAGAATGCTAAGCTATCTCACCTGGTACGTTTGTATGTTGTGTCTAACATATTAGGGACAACAGAGGAGGCATAAGATTCTGACAAGGTGGTTTCCCAGCGAGCCTGTGCACAGCATTGGTCAGTGGGATCCTAACGTGGTGGTGTCATCAAACGAACCTTCTCAGTACTTGTTGGGTTACTGAGCCCCAGTGCCTCTTGCTTGTTTCCCATCCTTGCTGGATTACTGACACTGTAGTGAGCACTTGGCCCCTTTCCTTCATTTTGTCACTCCAAGTTCGACCATCCCAAGGTTTGGTCAACTTTATGAAGTGCTTTGGATAGGAATTGCTGCTGTTGTTACTTGTGTTTGAGACAGAGTCTGGCTATATAGTCCTGGATTGCCTGTAACTCAGAGATCTACCTGCTTCTGCTTGGTGTGAGCTGGGATTAAAGGATCAGTAATAGCTCTTTACACTAGGCTGTCCAGGGCAGCCCCTGATGGCTTAGAATTCCAGTGCGCCTCCACCCAGGTGTCTGGTGTCTGCCTACAGTGTAACCACCAGGTCTGGCTAAGACTGGAGTTTGAGTTACAACTTTACTTTTCAGAAGTTATCTGAAGGACACAGCTAGAGTAATATGCAAATGCTTTTGTAATGATATACACAGGATAATTTTTTGTGACTTAATAATAATGAGAATAGATGGAAGTTTCATACCTAGTTCCTAGAATACATAGGGAGATAATGGCATACCCTTTAACTTGGTAAACTGCAATGGAGATGTCTTGTAAAACTCGAGTACATGGGGCTGGAGAGATAGTCTAGCAGTTAAGAGCACCGACTGCTCTTGCAGAGGACCCGGGTTCGATCCCCAGCACCCACATGGTGGCTGAGAACCGTCTGTAACTCCAATTCCAGGAGAACTCCAGTTCCAGGGGAATCCGAGACCCTCTTCTGACCTCCGCAGCGTTGCATGACACGAGTGCACAAACCTACATGCAGACAGTACGTTCATACACATAAAAAATAAAATTGCTGGGTGTGGTGGCACACGCCTTTAATCCTAGCACTTGGGAGGCAGAGGCAGGCGGATCTTTGTGAGTTCAAGGCCAGCCTGGTCTACAGAGTGAGCTCCAGGCCAGCTGGGACTAAAGGAAGACCCTGCCTCAAAAATACCCCCCTCCCCCCAAAAAATCAAATTCCAGCAGAGGCTTGAATAAAATATTTCACCTCATAAACTGTCCAGGACATTGAAATAAAGTCTAAAAACTGTCACAGCCTTGAAAGACCCGAGAGGACAGGAGAACACAGTGTAGCATGGTGTCCT
This sequence comes from Rhizomys pruinosus, assembly GCA_009823505.1. Classification (NCBI taxonomy): domain Eukaryota; kingdom Metazoa; phylum Chordata; class Mammalia; order Rodentia; family Spalacidae; genus Rhizomys; species Rhizomys pruinosus. The sequence continues at coordinate 134,396 of VZQC01007684.1, read as the reverse complement.
GGAAGAGGAGAATGTTAGGGACACACAACCCTGTGTGCTGTGCACATGGACTTGGTGCAGTGCATGCTTGTGAGTGTGTGCCGTGTGCATGGGAACTGCTGGAGTGTGTTTTCCTCTCCTGCTCTGCCTCACTGTCCTGAGCCAGGGTCTCTCCCTGAATCAGAAGCTTGCTGTTTCTGCAAGGTGGGCTTGTCGGCTCCTTAGCTCTAGATACGCTTCCGTGTGTGCTTCCAATGCTCTGGTTATGTGCAGTCACGTCTGGCTTTTCACGTGGCTGGTAGAGATTCATACTTGAGTCCTTCTGGTTGCAGAACATGTGTTTATACCTCCTGAGCCTTCTCCTCAGCTCATGAATTTTATTTCCTTTCTCTCTTTTGGACCCCATAATGCCTATTTTGAAGGGCACTGTGACGGGCACTAAGCTCTAACTATCTTGGCTCCCACAGAGGGGACCCCAGTGCTCACAGGGACTTGGGTCCACCTTGCAGTTTCTTTCTGTCAGGACAACCTGATGACTTTCTGTGAAGCAGCTGTCCTGGAGTATACTTAAGCCACTATTCGTGTGTGCTGGGGAACATGTTGCTGTCTTGCAGAGCATCTCAGGAAGAGATGCAGGAGAACAGCCCAAGCAGGAGCTCCCCCTCTAGTCCAACATCACTGCCCAAACATCTGCTTTCTAGGTGAACAAGGGAAGCAACATTCATGTCTGTTTCCATGCCTGTGCCCTTCCACTCTATGAAATCTCTGGCTTTCCCCAGTTTTGAGTAGGCAGCACCTTCCCTCCCTGCCACAGCCTTCCTCACTGCCTCCCCTTCCTTGTTACTTCCCAAAGCACCCATACCAGTCCACCCCACTCCACCCCAGCCTCCTCCTCTTACTGCTGAATCCTTAATGGCCCTCTCCAGTAAAACTGTAGCCCGCTCACTGGGCCCCCTTTTTTTCAGCTGGTGGATTTTTATTTTTATTTTATTTTTTAAATTTTATTTATTTTTATGTGTATGAATGTACTGTCTGCATGTAAGTTTGCGCACCCGTGTCGTGCAATGCCGCGGAGGTCAGAAGAGGGTGTCGGATTCCCCTGGAACTGGAGTTCTCCTGGAATTGGAGTTTCAGATGGTTCTCGGCCGCCATGTGGGTGCTGGGGATCGAACCCGGGTGGGTTCCTTGCAAGAGCGTTGGATGGCTGGAGGAGATAGCCTAGCGGTTCAAGAGCACCCGGAATGGCGCTTGCAGAGGACCCAGGTTGGATACCCAGCACCACACATGGCGGCATAAGAACCGTCGTGTAACTCCAATGTCCGATGGAGAAACTCCAGCCAGGGGAAGCTCCGGACCCTCGTCTGGGAGGCCGCGTTAGGGCAAGACAGGGTGCACAAACCGACCACTGCAAGACAGACCGATCACACATGAAAAAAAAAAAAAAAAAAAAATGCGTTGGAGCTTGCTAAACACTAGGCCATCTCTCCACCCGGCTGATGGATTTTTGAATAATGATTAGTTTGTGATCACTCAGTAGCATAACGTTGTACCCCCCTTGAGTGTTAAAGGGAGTTAATCATTGCTTGGGGAGGGCCAGGCCAGTTTACTTTTCCAGGGAGCTGGTCAAGGTTGAAACTGCTCAAGTAAATAACTTACTAAACTCATGCAGGGAATCCTAGTAAACACTAGGAGGTATAGGGAAAAAAAAAACCCCAAAAACCAAACAAAGCAAAACACCCAAACCATGATAGTAGTAAGGGGTACTGTGGGAAGCATAGAGTTTGGCAAGAGGGACAGAAGGCAGGAAAATGGGGCCCCAGGGACTGTTACCTGAGGCCTTAATATAGGGGGATGGATTTGAAGAATACACATTTTATTCAAAAAGATGGGCTCATTAGTTATAACAAGTGTCTACTGCTAATCTATTAGTAGAGAAATCTGGGAAGAAGCTGTGGCACTACAGGTTTTTTTTTTTTTTAGCCAATTTTTTTATTGAAGTTTGGGTGCATTTCATACAACATTTCTCTCTCTCTCCCTCTCACTCTTTGTTTTTTTTTTTTTTTTTTGGTCTTTTTGAGACAGGTCTTGCGGAGCTCCTGGCTGTCCTGGAACTCGCTACGGTGGACCAGGCTGGCCTTTAACTCAAAAAGATCCACCTCCTCTGCCTCCCGAGTTCTAGGAATAAAGGCGCCATACCACCATCGGCCCCACCATACAAACAGTTCTAATTCTTAATCAAATTTAAACCCACTCACCCCCCTTCCTTGCCCCCCCACCCCAACCAGAGCATCACAGGCATTCTGCCATACATGTCCTTTCATCTTTTTTCTCAGTCTTTTTTAAAAAAAGTTTTGTGGCAGTCCAAAAGGAAGTATAACCAGAAATAACCAGTAAGCTGAAGAAATTGTAACGTCAGTTAGAAAACTTGAGATCTTATAAAATAGCAAAAAAGAAAGAGAAAGAGGAGAGAATGAACGTTGTTTGGCCTTTCTTCAGTTCTTACTGACAAATGCAGCTATCTAATGGCTGCCACTGCCTTTGCCATTCTTCAAAGACTGACAAAAATAAGCGTTTTAAATATAGTTTTTAATTTTTATTTATTTTTATGTGTAGGAGTGTATGCCTGTCTGCATGAGTTTTGGTGCACCCATTCATGCAATGCCGTGGAAGGTCAGAGAGGGTGTAGGATTCCTCGGCAACTGGAGTTAAAGATGGGTTCTTAGCCGCCATGAGTGGGTGCTGGTGAGCAAACCCAGGTCCTTGCAAGACCAGGTTGGTGCCATTCGTAAGACTGCTAGGGACCATCTCATTCCAGCCACCGAGACTCATAAAGCTTTTTTTTTAATTTTTAAATTATTTAGTAAGTTTTTATTTATTTTATTTATGTGTATGTGTACTGTCCTGGCAATGTAGTTTGTGCAACCTACATGTTGTGGCAATGCCTCGGAGGTCAAGAAGAGGGTGTCAGATTTTTTCCCCTGGAACTTGAGTTCCTCCGCCTGAAATTGGTTTTACGAACAAGACTGTTCTCCTGGCCATGTGAGGTGCTGGGGATCGAACTGCTAGGCCATCTCTCCCAGCCCCTAGACAAGCGTTTGTAAAGTTCAACCTTCCATTTTGCACTGAAGACTCATGTCTCCTCTTTCTCATGTCTCTCCAAGAAGCCCTCCAAACCTTCAATGTCAGATGGGTACTGCTGAGACATCCACTTGTGGAAGGAGCAGCTACTTAACTGGATTTCAAGCCTCATCAGATTATAGATTGCCATTGTTGGACTACCCCAGGGTGTATCATGGACAACAGTACAGGAAAGATGAAGACAGGACCCAGTGCTTATTGGACCTCAGTTGGGTGACCATGGAAGGGAAAAGACCCCCAGTGGGAGCATAAGGGCAAGACTGGATGGTTGTTTGGGCTGTCAAGGAAGAGCCTTTACACACTTCCTTAAGGAAAAAATGACATTGTTTTAGTAGGAGAGTAGGCTGGGCATGTGGTGTGCAAGCCTTTTAATCCTATGCACTTTGGGAGGCAGAGGCAAGGTGATCTTTGTTGAGTTTCAAGGCCAGCCTGGTCTACAGAGTGAGTTCCGAGGACAGCTGGGGCTGCGAGAGACCGTGTCCCTCGAAAGACAAAAAAAAAAAAAAGAAAAAAGAAAATCCTCCAACTAGGGTGATATTTTATGTACATATGTATATATTTATGTGTATATATATATATATCTATATAATATATTTATATATGCACTACACAAGTTGGAGAGAACAACAAAAGAAATGGGGGGGGGAACTGAAATAGTCAAATTCTCCCCAAAACAATAAGCCCTGCGTTGAAAAAAAAAAAAAACTCTGGAAAAAATCAATAAAGAATCAGGATATGTATGGCAGAGTGCAGAACTCAGGTGGGGTGGGGGGGAATGGAAAGGACTTACTCTAAATTCGATGGATAAAATGAATGTAGGATGTAGGAAAGAGTTTTAATAACAATAATAAATTAAAAAATTTCAATNATATATATATATATATATATATATATATATAAAGATTATGACTTCATAGGTTTTAGCAACCTCAGCTTATGTTTTCTTTTCTTTTTTTTCCTTTATTAGGTTGAAAGATGTTTTCCTTAAGGAAGTGTTTGAAGGCTCCTCCTTGGCAAGCCCAAATAACCATCAATCCTGCCCTTGTGCTCCACACTGGGGTCTTCCCTTCCCACAGTCACCCAAATGAGGTTCAGTAAGCACTGCGTCCTGTCCTGTTCTTTCCAGTTTCCTTTTTTTCCCCCCTACAGCTGTAAAACTATTTTGTAAGAAAAATCAGAGTTGTTTCAATGAGGAACTACCTCCTGAGTACCGGGAAGACAGATGCCCAGCACCATGCCTGGATTACCCAGTACTGGATATTCAGGCCAGGGATTTGTGTACAGTCAGGAGGCAGTCTACTAACCTACACCCCCAGCCCACACAAGTTTAATGAAGAAAGCGATGGACTCACCTGAACCTCGGCCTTTATCAAGTGCTCCGTTTTCTCTTCCTCCTCTAGGTGGTGTTTCTGAAGGACAGTTGCCCTGGAGAAGAAAGGAAGGTAAAGCTTTGATTTTGGAGAAACACCCTCCAAGGCACACCTGCCTCCAGGACAGGTTAAAAGCCGTCAGAAATAACTGGGCAGTGTCTCAGAAATTCCTCTCACATTAAAAGTTCTGAAACACATAGGTGCCTTTTACTCCACTTAAACAGGGCTTCTGGCTCTAAAATTCTCTTGGGGCTGTGTCTTTTGCATCTTCTGGGTCTTAAGACGGGGTCTAAGCCTGTCGTGTCCTTGTGGTCACTGCTCCCATACACGTACCGTGCGACCCTGCTACCTGCACTTGGGAGAGGATGCAAAGGTTGGAAGTTTCAGTAACGTCCATGGTGCTCTCTTTAGAAACCATGCATTTCAAGCATGTGGTGGGAAACCTGTCATATCCACTGACACACCACACATTTACAAAGAAACATTTCATGGTCAAGGATACCTACTGTGGCCAGGCAGAGTCCACTTGCACACGCCTTACAGACCCTTACCGTGCTAAAATGCTCATACAACTTGGCCCCGTTGGTCCCCAAGGCAGTTTATGTCAGGCCGCACAGTCACAGGTAAGAGTGTTACAGTGTCCATAAGCACAAAGATACAGCGCTGGGTTGTAGCAGCCCCATGGCTGACTGATGCTCACACGGGCGTGTTAGCAACCAGAGGTTCAGTTTCTTGCTTTTGTGATAGTGACTCGTGCATCTCAAGCTGGTTGAAACCCACTCTGCATCTGTGAACTCCGGCTTCTGTTGTCTCCACCTCTCAGGATCACCGGCTTGCAGCAGGACACCGGGCTTGTTTTTTTTTTAACATCGGGCTTCCTCATGAAGTTCTTGTCCTTCATCAGCTGTCCCCTGCAGCGCTCGCATTCCAGGTTCCTCCCAAGGAGCCCAGCCATTCCTAACACAGGCAAGGGAAGCATAGTTTGAGCTGAGCCCACATGGTGGGCAGGCTTAAAAATCACAGAAGCCAGGCTGGCCATGGTGGCACACGGCTTTAATCCCAGCACTCGGGACGCATAGGCATTATATATATATATATATAAAACAACGTTTGTGCCCTGCGTGGTGGCACACACCTTTAATCCCTGCACAGAGGAGGCAGAGGTAGGCAGATCTCTGAGTTTGAGGCCACCCTGGTGTACATAGTGAGTACCCAGCTAGCTGGCGCTACAGGGAGACCCTATCTCCAAAAGACCAACAACAAAAAACCCCCCAAAACCCTTTTATTTTGCTAATGAGAAGTAAATGGGAAGTATTACAAAAGGATTGGTGTTTGAGTTTCATTTACGATGAAATGAGAAATAATATTTGAGTATGACACAGAATTTCATGTTTACTGGAATCCCAATTTCTTCCAAGTCTTTTGTTTCTGTCTTTGTCAGTAATAACATCACTTTAAAATGTATTTTTATCTAAATTTTCTTTAATGTGACTGTCATTTACTTCCCTAAACAGGAACTCAATGTAATACTAAAGTATTAACAAATGAAATTATCAGTCACGAATACAAGTTATAATAATTTAGGCATTAAAGACTAATCTTTCTTAAAATTGGAACTTCCCAGTTAACATGAAGTTATAGCTATGGAACTGAGTCAAGCTGGCCAGAGAGAAAACTAGAATGAGAAGATTATGAATTATTATTTTTTTTCTTTTTTTAAAATATTTTTTAAAAAATTTTAATTTATTTTTTATGTGTATGAATGTACTATCTGCATGTAGGTTTGTGCACCCGTGTCGTGCAGTGCCGCGGAGGTCAGAAGAGGGTGTTGGATTCCCCTGGAACTGGAGTTACAGACAGTTCTCAGCCGCCATGTGGGTGCTGGGGACCGAACCCGGGTCCTCTGCAAGAGCAGTTGGTGCTCTAAACTGCTAGGCCATCTCTCCAGCCCTAGGAATTATTTCAAATACTACAAACATCAAAATATTTCATGGAGTGCACATAGCTGTAGACACAGGGGAAATCATGTAATTTAGTATGATGGAGTGGTTTATTTATTTTTATTTTTTTAATTTTTAAAAATTATTTTGTATGTGTATGAATGTACTGTCTGCATGTAGATTTGTGCACCTGTGTCGTGCAATGCCACGGAGGTCAGAAGAGGGTGTCGGATTCCCCTGGAACTGGAGNGAATATGAATGGTCTCTGGAATGCCAGAGAGTGTTACCAAAGGCCACTAAACCAATAAAGCAAATATAGGTCTCCTTGAGTCAAGCAAGACCCCTCCATCAGCACCAGCTACACCTCATCTGCCTGGAAATACTGTGCAGCAGTGGCAGGCATATGTCTCTATATCCCAAATCTAATTGGCTATTGGCTCTCTCCTTGGAGGAAAAACCCATGGCTGATGCCACAAGCTTACGTCCTCTAATGGTTAGGAGATATTATAAACCACACACGACGACCCTGTCATACTTAACAGAAGAAAATGTAATACATGGATTAACATACCATCCAAACATCTGTGTCTATACCAAAGTAACCTCCCATAACTATTAGTAATGTTTAAATACCTATATATCCAATTGTGAGAAATAGATCTTTTTTATTAAATGTTTTGATTTATTGTCTTTTCCTCCCTAGAGTCCTTCTCGGTGCTGAATTGTTATCTACTTTGTGAATTCACACCTTTCTCTCAGTCTTCCATTTTTGTGATCTTTGAGCTCAGGGATCATTGTTAAACTATCTGCTTGAATCATGTGTCATTTCAAACATTTTGAGACTTTTAGATTCAGTTATTAAGGAGTCATAAACTTTTGGAGGAGTCGTGTGACCTCGCTTTTTCACTTTTTTTTTTTTTCAGTTTTTCTTACTTTTCTCATCCTAAAGTTAAACAGATAAAACCTCTAAACTACAGTCTTACCCAGGAGCTTTTCATTCTTTTTACAATGTTGCAGTGATTGAATTTAGTCCTATATGTAATAAATTTGTTGATGTTTTCTAGGCAACGATGACAGATAAAAAATATGAAGAGATTTTTATCAGCACGGATGAACCTGCTGGACGAGCTTTTCGTCATTTACCACCTAAAAAGAGGTACATTATGACCATGATGGCAATTTAACAGAGAAGAGATGGAGAGTCCCAGGCTGAGGCTTCAGTCACTGTGAGCACAGAAGGTAAATCGGTAAAGATGCCAACGGGTTTGCAAGTGGAAGGGAACATATGTGAAAATTTCAAAGTGGTGGTGAACTCTACAGGAAGATTCGCAGGTTTAAAGAAGCTTCCTGCAGGTGGGACAAGGTAAGCTCTAGCAGAGGACAGAGGTGTTGTCTCTGTTGGCCTGTGCTCAGCACTAGTTTACGTTGCATCTTTCCCACCCTCACCTCTCCTTCATGATGTACTACCATATGGTGTCCCGGCTCTTGTGCCCTCCACACCACGAACTGTTGAGGATAATGTCAGTTGTCTATGGTAGCATTGTCATTGAGTTCTGAGCAGGTTTTGATGCAGGCATTCACTCCCTTATTTTTGGGAACTCACCAGGATTTCTAGTCTACACTCAACAGACACCAGCCACCAGCCACCAGCCACCAGTCACTAGTCACCACCCAGGAGTCCTGGGGTCTCTCTGTCTCTCTCTCTCTCTCTCTCTCTCTCTCTCTCTCTCTCTCTGTATCTCTCTCTCTCTCATCCTTTCTTGCTTCCTCAACACAAGAACAGCTGTGTGTGCGCAGTTCCAGTCTGATGTCCCCATTGCACAACAAGAAGAAGTTCCAATCTGTGTCTTCCCTGAAGATAAGAAAATGACATAAGATTATTAGACTTGGAGAGAAAGGAATTCACTTCAGCATAACAGGAAACAATGAGTATAATCATTTATAAATTGGTACTTTGGGTGAAGGAATGGAAATACCTTACATCTAGACATTGCATGATATTTTCATCTGGTACAGTGCATCAAGGTGATATTAAATCATGAGGACCAGGGATCTGTGAATGTTTGTTTCTTCATTGTCTTATCCAACAAGATGTGTGTGTATGTGTGTGTATATTTGTGTTTGTGTGTGTGTATGTGTGTATGTGTGTGTTTGTGTGTGTGTTTGTGTCTGTGTATGCATGTGTTTGTGTGTATGTGTGTATGTGTATGTGTTTTTGTGTGTTTGTGTGTATGTGTTTGTGTGTGTGTGTGTGTGTGTGTGTGTGTGTGTTGATGCAGCTAGAAGATGGTCTATATCCTGGGGTCAGTTTGTCCTATATCAGATTACCCATTGGTTTACCCTCCTCCTCTGAAAAAATACTTAACTCTGAGCAACACCAGGATGCCCACGTGTGGTGATGGAGCACAAGTGGTTCACACATTGACTTTTCCATTTGTTTTTCAGGTGCCAGCCAGAAAGCCCAAAATGCCAAGAAGAAGGGTGGTGGTTCCAAATGGTCTGAAGTTTCTCTATCAAGAAGGGTTCAGACAAAGGCTCTTTTGTCTCAGAAGTCCACTTATCCTAGCCATGGTGGGGGACTTCCTGAAGGTGGTGATCCCACATTTGCAAGGAAAAGTGTGTCTGCAGGTGACCCAAGGAGTACAGATGAATGTACCCTAGAGGATCTCTGAACACACCCAGAGACATTTAATGCTTATATAAAATATCAGCTAATAAAGGAAGTTCAAAGATTTGGACGAAGTAAGTAAAGTAAGAATGGCTGGTAACAAAGTTAGGGTAAGAGCACTGAATTTCATGGTTTGAAGAGGCCGAAACTGCCTCAGCATAGTGACCCTTTGCCAGAATTGGGTTTTCCTATACAATCAGCACAGTTGCTTGTTTTTTTGATGAAAGTGCTTCAATAAGTTTCATCTTTCATTTTTAATATTTCTTGCTTATTACCTATAGGAATGTCATTAGTATCTATGTATAGGCCCTTCCATTAAAGCATTTAAAATGTGCCACCCATCATTTAACATTCTGGCCCATGAAACAAATTATTGAGGCACAGATTCACTAGGCTTCAGTTCTGTTTCTTTACTTCAGAGAAACACTGAAGTAATCTTGTATTATCTTCAGAATATGGAAGGATGTTCAAATTGCTTGGAGAAGTGAAAGGCTCTCGGGATGTCAAGATACAGTTTTTTCAATTTGCCATCAAGGAAGCAGCCAGGTGGGTCCACAGAGGAACTTAACAGTGTTTGCAAGAAACTGGGTCACTGCAGCGGTTGGGTGAAGGTTGGAAAGCAGAGCCTGCCTGGTGTTTCTCAGTCCCTGCCCATCACACATGGTTAAGACTGTCAGCACTGACGTTTAGGCTGATGTCATCTGTGTCTGACACATCCTTCCAGGCTCCCTCACCCTGCCTGTGTCACTGTAGTCTGAACTGGCCACTTATTGTCATTCTGAACTGGACACACATCTTATTGGCTAGGGTACCTTGTGCCTGGGATGCCTGTAGTATTTCCACACAGATAGGGTGCCCCTTGTTTAGAATCACACAGTGCTTCCCACAGCACAGGCTCTCTGGGAATCTTTTGTTCTTAATGGAATGTCTCTATTTTCAGATTTAAAAGACATCATTTAATTCAATGTCTTGAGAAGAAACTGGAAGAATTAAAGTTGGACAACTCTACCAACAACTAAACATGTAACCCTGCTATTGAAATCATCAACAAGATACAACAAATAGTTTACTGTACTCCAGAATGTAGTAAGATCTCACTGAAGCTTCCTTACTTGTGTCACTTAAGAGAATGTCAGTAATAGTTGACCTATTGTTGTACACATTTTATTTGAAATCATAACGTCTGGATAGTTTGTTGATCTTTTCTTCTTACCTGCAATGGCTGATGTTTTTGTCTCATCAGATAAATACTACGACACAAAGCACAGGAGTATTAAGAAGGGATCTATGCCTTCCAGACATGGTCCTCCTTAGCTCCCTGTGTAGGAGTACTAATTTCATTTGACAGATACTTTACAGTAGCCCATTTTACCTATGACTGAGATGGCTGGGTCATTCAAAGTGTTCAGATGACACTTTCAGTTTCCACCTCAGTGCAGATCTATCTATCTATCATCTATCTATCTATCTATCTATCTATCTATCTGTCTGTCTATCATCTATCTATCTATCTATCTATCTATCATCTATCTATCATCTACCTATCATCTATCATCTATCTATCATCTATTTTTGAAACAGGGTCTCACTATATAGCCTAAAGCCTACACTAGCCTTGAATTATCAGTGTCTCTCAAACTGGCCTCAAATCCATTATTCTCTAGTCTCAGTCCTCCAAATCCTGGGATTACAGTCATGCTCCACCACACATGAGTCCATAGAAGTTCTAAAATTTTTCCTTTTTGGTTTAACAAAGTTAAAAGTAAATAAAATGTGCCAATTGATAATAATATTGAAGTCAAGTATGGTGGCATATGTCTATAATCCCAACACTAGTGAAAATGACTTGAGTTAAAGGCCATTCTGGCATATAAAGTGACCACATTAATCTATCTGAGCTACATAGGGAGACCCTGTCTCAAAAAAAATAACTAAAAAGATAAATACTAAGAGGAGGCATCACATTGTTTGCCAAGGGTGTGATTTAGGCTTTGGAAAAAAAAACAATTATATGTATTCTATACTAAGAGGAGACGTTGCCACCTTTTAGATGATTTCAAGTGAGCCCCAAAAGGTTCTACCAGAAACTTAGACCTGTAAGGAGCTTCAAAGGATAATTCTACTGTTTGAGTGACTCAGCTATTTCAGGACGTTGGCAACAAGACTAGTGATATCTGGTAGCATGAAGTAATCACTGAACTTAATTTCCTTTAAGATCTATGTTAAGAAGTAATGCTGCCAATGTGGTGGCACACACCTTTATTCCAAGCACTCAGGAGGCAGAGATAGGTGGATCCTGGCAAGTTCAAGGCCAGCTTGGTCTACACAGTGAGTTCCAGGCCAGTTGGGGCTACAGGGAGACCCTGTCTCAAAAAGTCCAAAATAAATAAATAAGTAAAATAATAAAAATAGGAGTGATGCATTGTAGGCCATCTTAATGATCAACATAACCTTTCTAAGACTACAAATGGTTTTCTCAAAATGCAGTAGGTGCGAATGAAAGTTCATATACAGAGGCTGGAGAGATGGCTCAATGGTTTGAGAACTTACTTCTCTTCTGGAGGACCTGAGTTTGATTCTTAGCACCCACGTTGGGTGGCTCACAACTTCCTCTAATTCCAACTCCAGGGGATCCAATGCCTTCTTCTGGCCTTCACAAGCACCCACACACATGTGATACACACATACACATATACACACAGATACACACACACACACACACACACACACACACAGCTTTCTTTTTATGCCAAACAGGACCACGTGACCCTGCCAAGAAGAAGGGGAACACAATGCTTGCTTTGCGAACACTGTGGGGAACTGACCCCTCCCCTCAGCACAGAGGCCAGCTGGCTACTTCCCATAGCCCAACCTGGTTGGTACTTCCAACTCAGGCCCTTAGCCTGGACCCATGAGACACCTGTTCTACTCTTGGCCGTGACTTCCCACCTGCCCAGAGACTGCTGAACCCTGGACAGGAATTTCAGGTTGATGGCCGTTGGCCTATTTTCAGCCTTTGTCCACTCACAACACCAGCTAACCAGATTGGTGGGCCACAAGGGAACTTCTTTCCAACCCACTGGCCACCCGAACAAAATGCAGGCCTATCTTGGCCTGTATGTGTGCAATAATTAATAAAAATAACGGCCGGGAATTCTGTGATGATGTTAGTATGAAATTCAAATTTATTCCTTGCTACAGCCTGCTTCTATAAACTAAATGACATCAAATCCCAGAGCCAATCTTAGGCCCCCAACTTCACGCCACTGCACACATTTGCACGACTCAGCATCATGCACCTAGGCCACATTGTTTGCTCCTCCTTGAGGTGGGGTCAGACCCTCCACCACATAGTGCCTTGAGGCATGCTAGCTGAAAGCTAGCTTGCAATTCTAACTGGATCTTCCTACACACACACACACACACACACACACACACACACACGAACATACAAACACACACATTTTTTTAATGCAAATAAGTTTCCAAAAAGAGAAAGTTCAGCCAGGCATGGTGGTGCCACCTTTAATACCAGGACTTGGGAGACAGAGCCAGGACCATCTCTACAATATCATGATGAGACCGGTCTACGTCGTGATTTCCAGGCCAGCTTTGGCTACAGGACACCCTGTCTCAAAATAAATTAAAAATAAACAAATAAACAAACAAATAAATATATAAACGTTTATGTCCAGAATAAGTGTGTATCCAAGTATGAAGACGCACCTTCCCTATGATGTTAGCAGACCATAATAATCATCAGCCACTCAAAAGCTGAATAATCACCCAGGGATATTTAAGACTTTAAGAAATGAGACTGCTTATTACCCCAATGATCTTCAAAGCAATTGTTTTGTGTGTTTTACTTATTTTTATTCAGAAAACAGCAAAAATATTATACAGAGTGATATGTGAAAACAATTTTATTTAAGAGAATTGGCTCACTTGATAACATACGCTGAAAATTCCCACAATAGGCCATCTGCAGTGTGGAAAGCACAGAATCCAGGAAGCAAGTTTTGTCCCAGGTCTGTAGGACTTAGTTACCTGGTTGGATAACTTTTAGCCGAGAATAAAGGGCCTAACTTGATATTCTGATTTCTAAGGGCAGGTAAAGAAGGCTATCCTTGCTCCAGAAGTCAAATAATTCTCCCTTTGTTTGTTTGTTTGTTTGGCATGTGTGTGTGTGTGTGTGTGTGTGTGTGTGTGTGTGTGTGCGTGTGTGTGTAGATCAGAGGTACCTTTCACCATGTGGGACCCAGGGATCAAACCTAGGTCATCAGGCTTGGCAGCAAGCGCATTTGCCCACTGAGCCATCTTATCAGCCTCCTTTTTTTTCTTTTCTCTATGGCTTGATCCAATTGGATGGTGCTTGACCACTATGAGGGCAGATAACCTCCCCTCAGTTCATTGACAAACAGGGCAGTCTAATCCAGAAACACCTTCATAGCCACAGCTAGAGCAGCTTGATTATTCAAATACAATGTCAAACCACCTAGGTTTCCCTTTTAGTAAGAAAGGGGCAGGTTTGAGGCACTGAGAATATTAGTTAAGGCTTGATAATCTTTTTTTTGTCTTTTTGAGACAGAGTCTCTTTGTAGCCCCAGCTGTCCTGAAACTCACTCTGTAGACCAGCCTGGCCTTGAACTCACAAAGATCTGCCTGCTTCTGCCTCCCAAGAGCTAGGATTAAAGGCTTGCACCACCATGCCAGGCAAGACTTGATAATCTTAAGTATCCTTTAATCCAGTCAAATAGACACCCCAAATCATCATATTGAATACCCAGTTAGTAACCACCCTGGCTAATAGCTTGACTTTGACTTTATAGAACTCTAAGCAGAAGAATTAAGCTTGTCTATAAAGTTCTATAGAGACACATATTTGACTTGAAGAGCTGCTCAACAACAACATTTATATGCTTGTAGGCTGCTGAATCTGGGATCATTTGTTTTGAAGCAGTGCTAGAAATGTGGCCTGGCCATGTGGCTCAACCCTATCATCCCAGCTGCTTGGAAGGGTGAGAGGCAGGATGATGGAAAGTTAAAGGACTGCCTGAGTGACTCAATAAGACCTTGTCCATCTCCAAATTAAAAAGTAAGAAGACTGGGAGGGATACAGATCAGTGATACATTGCTTGCCTAGAAGTCTTGTGGTCTTGGATTCAATCGTTAATACACAAAAGAAGATTGTGTTTACTTGAATTAAAATCCTGAAAATGAAGGGCTGGATAGAAGGCACAGCAGTTAAGAGCACTGGCTGCTTTTGCAGAGGACCTGGGTTCCATTCCCAGCACCCAGCATAGCAGCCAACAACCATCCTTAACTCCAGTTCCAGGAGATCTGATGCCCTCTTCAGGCCTCTGTGGGTATTGCATGACATACAGGTACTTACACACATGCAGGCAATACACTCATCCACATAAAATAAAAAGAATGAACTATTTTTAAAATCCTGAAAGTGAGACAGATAGTAAGTAGTAGAGAAGATCATGTTTATGGTGCCAACACTATTTAGTAGGTCAATACATTGCAACGCCTTTCCTGCCTTTTGTTAGCAGTAAGAACACTAAGCTAGGAGTTTACCATTTTCTTTTTTTTTTTTTTAATTAGTTTTTATTGATGCTTTGTGACTTTCATAACCATTTTTTTTCCAATTTCAGTTTCAAGGCTTATTTCCCCTTTCCCTCCCCCCCCTCCACCCCAATCCCAATCATGCAATTCTGCTGACCATAACTGTCCGTCAGCTTCTCTCATTTTTTTTTCATTGTTTTTAGCTAGATCAAGTGATAATCCATGAGTGCAACGCCTTCCTTCATGCAAACCCTATCCGCAAATGCGTTTGTGCCCAAACACCTACAGCCACACCATCCAGTGGTGGGTGACAGGTTGTTTGTTCAATCAAGTTGCTCAAATAAATGTCCAGACTACATCGCTGTAGTTATCAGCCACCCATTCATCCCAATCGCAGCCCGTACATTCTAACATACCACCCCCCACTTTTACTCAGGTTGTTCCCTAGGCTTAGAAAGGGGCCAATGTGGATGATAGGTAAAACAGTCCACACTCCCTGGAGCTGTTGCCATTTGGGACTCTGGTCAATTCTTGCTGTGTCCTTTCATGGGCTGACAGTTTGGTCAGGAATAACCTTTCAATCAACTAGGTAATGAAGAACCAGAAATTAGATATATATGTATTTAGGCAGCACTAATAGTTATGGTAGGATTACTTTAGCATAGACACATTTTGGATATGTTAATCCATAAATTACAATTTTCCCCCACTGTTAAATATGACAGGGGTCTTACTGTGGCGTATAACAACTCTCTCCTAACCTGTAGGATGTAAGCTTGTGGCAGCAACCATGGGTTTCTCAAGGGGAGAGCCAATAGCCAATTAGATTTTGGGATATACAGACACATATGGCCTCCTCGCTGCACAGTAATTTTCCAGGCAGGTGGAGGTGAGCCTGGTGCGAAACGGGGGAGGTCTTGACATTGACTCAGGGAGACCCATATTGCTTTATTGGTTTAGTGGCCTTTTGTAACACGCTCTGGCATTCCAAGGCCATCTGTACACTTGCATGTGTGGTCCTCCAAGACATCCATCCCATGTTAACTCAGGTCTTCGGCAGCAGGGTCTTATTGCCTCTCCACCTGTAGGTATCCCAACTTAGAGGCAAGGAGCCTTAACATTTTGTGGGGCCTTGGATCCCCTGCCCCTGGCCACATCCACCTGGTAGACATCCATTTGCTGAGCAGAGCTCCTGTATTAATATATTTTTTGCCTGAGTGCATAGCCCTAGGACTTTAGTTTATTTGGTTCTGAACTGAGAATAATCCCTTCCACAGTTCCCATTTCTATTAGTCAATTAAAGAGCAGTTTTACGGGTTTTATAAGAGATACCTCTACAATAGTTGTCTAAATTTTACAGTTGGGGAACGACCCCATCATCATCATACTTCTCCCTTTTTCGAATGGGTGGGAAGGCAAGGAGTCGCTCAATATCAGAACTTTGCGGTGCCCAGAAGGTAAGTTTCATTAGGTCTAACTATAACTGTTGTTACAAGTAAGGATCCACAGAGGGGTTTCGATGTTTATTGCAATCTGAGGCTTTTCTTCTTTTCAATGTTCAGATGGGCCAAGCTCTCTGCTGGCACGTTTTGGTAACTCCTACTCAATGCAAACCTGTATCTTTTCTTTCTTCAGCCGTTAAGAGTTTGGTGACGTTTTGTCCTGTTGAAACAAACAAAACTTTTCCCATAGTTAGTTTTAAGATTTGAATTGCAAGGGTTTGGTGAAAAGGTTTCATGTCTTTCTGTATCCCCACCCCCCTTGTTTTAGGTATAGTCCCTCCAGAAACAGTTGTATATATACATGAACTATAGGGTGGAGTCAAGGAACAGATTTCATCAAATTCACACCTATGTTTGGTTTTGGGTGACTATATATTGAATTAACTGGGAAGCAACCTTAATTTTTTTACGTTAAATCATCTTAAAGAGAATGACAGAGGTGAACTTGAAAACAGAGAATTATGAGAACATTTTATGTGTCCAAGCCCAAAGTTGTTGTTATACAAATTTTATGTTAAACAAATGTGGGCAACAGCGAATTATATCTCCAGTTAATTCAGATGCATTACCATTTTATCAGAGTCCATAAACCAACAATTGTTAATACACATGTTTACGTTTATTACTGTTTTTTTTTTTGTTTAGTTCTGTATGTGTGATCAATGTACTGGCTGCAAGCAGGTTGTGCACCCGTGTACGTGCAATGCCGCCGCGAGAGTCGGAAAGGGGTCCTCGGATTCCACTGGACTGGATTCCCTCCTGGAATTGGAGTTTCACACGTCTCTCGGCGACACATGGGTGCGGGGATCGAACCGGGTCCCTCTGTAAGAGCGGCCAAGCGCTTTTTAAAACCGCTAGGTAGCATCTCTCCAGGCCCTACTTTTAATCTTTGAACTAAGCCTAAAACACCATGGTCCTGTAGAAAAGTGTCTAGGCGATAACTGGGTATTCTGAGCATCAGACGTCAATTAAATATCCTTAAACGAATATTAGCACCACGTGTACCGTATCCCTCTCCAACTATCCCCTCCCCCCTTCCAATTCGCCATTTCGTCCCATTTTCTAATGCAAAGTCCCTTTTTTTTCTTTTTTCTTTTACTATGCATCCATCTCCATGAGAAATATTTATATCTGGGTTGTTGGTACAGCATCCACATATTAGGGACAAACCAGTTTTTTCGTTTGTTGTTTCCTGGACTAGTGTTTACTCACTTAACATAATTCTTCCAGCTCCATCCATTTAAACCTGCAAAATTTCATGATGTTTGGCCTCTTTACTGCTGCATAGATATACCATATGTAATACAGTACCAATTGCTTCCTCTATCCACTCATGCATTAGAAGGGCCCCCTGAGGCTGGTTCCAGCTTTTTTGTTGCTCTTGTGAACAGAGCCTGCAATAAACATAGCTGTGCATGTATATATTTGCAGTAAGTGGTGCTTGTGGGTATATACCCAGGAGTGTGGTATGACTGGGTCAATGGAAGGCTCATTTTGAGATCCTTTAAGGGTTTCTCCACACTGCTTTCCAATATGGCTGTACAAGTTTAACATTCCTCACCAGCCATGGATGAGTGGTTCCCCCTTTTCCCCCACAACCTCTCCCACAGCACTTGGTATCATTCAAGGTTCCTGGAATCAAGCCATCTTATTGGAGTAAGGAAGGTGGGAAAGAAAGGTGGGAATATCTCATAGTGTTTTAATGTGCATTTCCTTAATTATCAGAGATGTTGAACATTTTTTTTTTTTGAGATTTTTTTTTTCAGCCATCTTTAGTTCCTCCTTGGTGAAGTCTCTATTCAGATCTTGCTCCTCTTTTGAATGAGTCATTTGTTTTTTTCTTTCTTCTTTGTTTTTTGAGTAGCTTGTAATACCTGGAAATTAATGCGTGGTCAGATGTATCTGCTGTGAAGGTTTCCATTCCCTCCCACTCTGTGGGCTTCTCCTCACTTCCTTTATTGCTTCCTTTGATGACAGAAGCTATTTTGAGGTTAATGAGGTCCCAGTTGTCAATTGGTCCGATCTTATTTCTTGTGCCAGCTGCTGTCCCTGATGATTTAGGAAGTCTTTTTCCTACACCTATGTCTTGTATCTGCTGCCAAGTTTCTCTCCTATCACCTCCACCACCCATCACCTCCAGAGTTTGGGGTTTCACGTGAGGTCTTTGGTCCATCTCTTCTTGAGTGGACCTTTGTACAAGGGTGAGAGGTAGGGGGTTTAAATTCATTCTTCAACAAGTGGTGATCCATTTTGCCAACACCAATTGACTGTACAAGATGCTGAGTCTTTCTCTTCCATTGTGTCCTTCTTGGCCCCCTATGTCCAAATATGAGGTGGCTGAAATTGTGTGAGCTCAAGTTGGGATCGTCAGTTTTAAATTCCATTGGTCAACTGGTCTGTTTTTGTGCCAGTACCCAGGACTGTCTTTAATGACTATTCCCCTATAGTATAGTTGATGTCTGGTATAGCGTCCCCCCCCGGTATTGCTCTTTTCACTCAGGTTGCTTTGGCTTATTCGGGGTCTTTTGTTTTTCCAAATGAAATTGAAGGATTTTTTTTCCAGGCCTGTGGAAAACTCTTGGGGAG
Organism: Rhizomys pruinosus; assembly: GCA_009823505.1. Taxonomy (NCBI): domain Eukaryota; kingdom Metazoa; phylum Chordata; class Mammalia; order Rodentia; family Spalacidae; genus Rhizomys; species Rhizomys pruinosus. Next base: position 115,642 of record VZQC01007684.1, on the reverse strand, counting down.
ACTGATTGGGATTGCCTTGAAATCTCTCGGTACACTAGTTTGGGTAGTCTGACATTGTTACTATCTTTATTTTCCCATCCAAGTGAAGTGGGAAGGATGTGTCCATCTTCTGATGTTCTCCTCAATCTCCTTCTTCAGGGGGTCTAACATTTTTGTTGTAGAATACCTTGGTGTCCTTTGGAGTAGGTTGTTTCCTGGTATTTTAGTGTTTTGAGGCTATTGTGAGTGGAAGGTCCCCTTGGTAGTCCTTCTCAATTTGCTTGTTGGTGGTGTACAGAAAGGCTACGGATTTTTTCTAGTTTATTTTGTATCCTGCCACGTTACCAAAGCTCTTAATCGTTTTCTTCTTGGAGTTTCTGGTGGAGTTCTTAGCATCCCTTAGGTAGACATCATTCATCAGCAAAAAGGGATAGCTTGACTTCCTCCTGTTTTTCCAATTAGAACGCCTTTAATTTTCCTTTTTCTTGCCTTATTGCCCCTACTGGGTTTGCTAGCCCCCCACTATATTGGAGAGGAGTGGTGAGAGGGGAAAGCCTTGCCGAGTTCCTACCTTTAAGGGGAAATGCTTCTGTCATTCCCCATTGAGGATGATAAGTGGCTGTGGGTTTTCTGTATAGGCTTTGATTACATTGAGGAATGAATCCCGCCAGACCAATTCCCTCCAGGACATTAAACATGAAAGGGGGTGGCTGGATTTTGTCAAAGGCTTTCTCCGCATCAATTGAGATGATGGCGTGGTTTTTGTCCTTCACACATGATAATGTTTGATATGTTTATTGATTTTCGATGTTTGAACAATCCATGCATGTCTGGTATGAACCAAACTTGGTCATGGTGTATGATTTTCTTGATGTGAGTCTGTATGTGAGTTTTCCAGTATCACTGTTTAGAATTTTGGCATCTGTGTTCATTCGGGAGATGGGTCTATAGTTCTCCTTTTTGGGGTTGTATTCTTTCCCTGGTTTTGGTAGTAGCGTAATGGCCTGGCTTCATAGAATGAAGTTGGGAGAATTCCCTCCTTTGTATCCGTCTAAACAGTTAAAGTAGTAATGGTTGAAGGTCCTTTACGAAATATTTTATAGAATTCTGCCGTGATGCCATCGCGGTGCCCCTGGGCATTTTTTTGGTTGGGGGGCTAACGGTATTAACATCGTCGATTTTCTTCTGTTAGTGTCTGTTTAGGCTGTCGTTCTCTTTTTGGTTGAGCTTTTGGTATTCCCAGGATTTCAGATATTCATCCATTTCTTCTAGGTTTTCAACTTAGTTAGAATATAAGTTTTTTGAAGTAGTCCCTTATGATTGGGTCTGGATCGTTTCATTGTCTTTTGTGATAATTCCCCTTTCATCCCAGATTATATTGTAAATGGAGTTGTTCCCTCGTTTCTTTTTGGTTAATTGGGCTAGAGGTCCTGTCTATCTTGTTTTATTCTCTCAGAACCGCACTTTTGGATTCGTTGATTTTTTGTATTGTTGTCTTTGTTTCTGATTTCATTGATCTCTGCTCTGTTTTGTGTATTTCTTCTTGTCTGCTTCCTTTAGGGTTCAATTTTTGTTGTCCTCAAGTATTTTTAGCTGCAGTGTTAGATCGTTCACTTTGTGCTCTTTCTGTTTTTTTTAAATGTGGGCACTTAGAGCGATAAACTTCCCTCTTAGATTTGCTTTATTAAATGTCCCATATATTTTGCTGTGGTGTGTTTATCATTGTCATTCAGTTTTCCAGGAAGGTTTTTTTTATTTCTTTTTTTATTTCGTCCTTGACCCTAATTATGTCAGAAGTGTGTTTTTTAGTCACCATGTGTTCCTGTAGGTTGTAGGGTTTATTCTGGTGTTGATATTGGAGTTTTATTGCACTGTGTTCTTTAGAATGCATGAGATTCTTTCAACCTTTTTATATTTGTTGAGTTTTTCCCTGTGTCACAGTCATATGGTCTTTTTTGGAGAATGTTTCCATGAGGTGCTGAGTAGAAAGTGGTATTCTCTGGTGTTTAGGTGAAATATTCGGTAGATGTCTGTGAGGTCCATTGGTGTATTGTGTGTCATTTAGTTCAGATGTCTCTCTGTTTATCCTTTGCCCCTGTTGATCTGTCTAGAGGACTTAATGGGGTATTGAAGTCCCCTAGTATTAGTGTGCGGGGGTTAATCTGTGCCGTGAGATCCTGAAGATTGTTTATAAAGGTTGGTGCACTGATGTTTGGTGCATATATTTTATGATTGTGAAATCTTCACGTTCAATTGTTCTTTTGATAAAGGTGTAATGGCCCTCGTTGTCTCTTTTGTTTCTTTTGCTTTGAAGTCATTTGTCTGATTTAGAATAGCCACAACACCCGCTTTCTTTTGGGTACCAGTTGCTTGGAATACTTTCTTCAAACCCTTCACCTTAAGTTGGTGGCCTATCCTTGAAATTGAGATGGGTTTTTTGTAAACAGCATATAGATGGGTTTTTTGTTTCCTAATCCATTCTCCCAGTCTAGGCCTTTTGAATGGGGAGTTTTTAGCCCAATGAATATTGAAGGTTACCATTGAAAGAATGGATGTTGCGTGCTTCCTTCAACTTTATTAATCCATTTTGGCCTTCTAGCCTTTGATTTTTCTCCTATGGTTATGTTTTTTGTTAGTTTCTTTTCCTTGGTGTTTGAGGATTGTTGCTCCTCTCATTCGCCCTTGGATTGCTTCAAGCTTTTTCTGAAATGTTGGTTTCATAGACATGTATGCCATCAGCTTGTGTGTGTCGGAAGATTTTTTTTGTGGGTTTCTCTCTCCTTCAAGTATAGGTGACATTTTTGCTGTGTAAGGTTTCTGGGTTTGGCATCCATAGTCCTTAACACAGGGAATGCTTTGCTCCATGTTTCTTCTTGCTTTCAATTGTTTGAGGTGAGAAGTTAGTTGTAATTCGGATGGGGTTCCCTTTGTATGTGACTTGATTTTTCTTGTGGCCTCATAGATTTTGTCTTTGTTTTGGGGCATCTAGCAGTTTAACTATGATAATGGCGTGGGGGTGTTTCGTTTCTGATCTTGTCTATTTGGGGTCTATGTGCTTCTTGTATGTGTATGTGCTTGTCTATTTTTAGGTTGGGGAAATTGTCTCTATTATTCTGTTGAAGATCTGTTCAAAACTATTCTCTTGAGATTCTTCGCCTTCTCTATTCCTATATGCGGAGGTTTGTGTCTTTTCATAGTGTTCCCATATTTCCTGGTTGTTCCACTGTGTGTGTATTTTTAAATGTTTTCATAATCTTTAATTTGAGCTTTTTAATTGCGGTGTGTTATCTTCCAGGTCTGGATAATGCTTGTTCTGCGTCCTCCATGCTACGTCTGAGGCGTTTTCCTTTTTCTTTCTTCTTTTTTTTTTTTTTTTTTTTCCTTCCCTCTTTCCCTCTGTTTTCCCTCCTGTGTTTTCTTTAGTACCCGGATTCATTTCCTTTGTGAGCTTCTCAATCTCTTCTTTGGGTGCGTCTCAATCTCTTCTTGGTGCCTCCTTTCTTCTTTGTTGGCTTCCTTTTTCAGTGTTCTACTTCCAGTCGGAGTTTGTTTTTTTTTCTCCCTCTAGTTTTCTCTTCTGGAGTTTTGTCATTCTGTTCGCTTTTAGTAGTTCTTTCTGAAGTTTTGTCATTGTATCCCTGTAGTTCCTTTTTGAGTTTTTTCATTCTCTCGTCTTTAGTTCCATGACTTCCTTCTTTATTTTCCTTTAATTGTCTCTGCGAATGTCTGCAATTATTCGTCTAAGCGCTGTTCCTTGGGTCTCCTCCCAAGGGGATCCCATTGTGGCTATCTCCTCCTGGTTTGGTAGGGCCTGGTGTGGGGAGTATCCTGGTGCCCTTTCCCAGGTTGTCTCTTCGTCGTGTCACTGGCATATGGATTTCCCTTTTGTGGTTCAAGTCACAAACAACTTTTCACTATATTAGTGGGTGGTTTTGCTTGGCCAATCCTTGTTCCGATGCTTTTTTTTTTTTTTTTTTTTTTTTTTATGGTGTATTGACTTTGCTAGGTTTCAGGTTTTCAGTTTGTGTATATATTGGATGTTGGAAGCCTAAGTTAGTCTTCTCTTTCTGTTCTGGAAGTTCTCCAAAAGGAAACCACTTGAATCGTAGCAATTCACTTTGGTGCGCGGGGGGGGGGGTATGTGTGGCTGATCGAGCCACGACCCGGGCCTCTGGGCCGGGGACCCCGTAGACGGTTCAAACAGCGAGAACCCTCTCCAGCTGCCCCCCCCCCAGACAGACCCCCCAGAGCGAGGAGAGCTGTTTACCTGGCCTGGCCGCGTTATGGCGTCTCCCCTGCGACCCCGGTTCCCGCCACAACGAAGTCCAGCCGGGACAACCGAGGGAAACGCGACCCTTCTCACCCGAGCGCGGTCCCGCTGGGCGGGGAACCCCGTAGACGGGTTAACAGAGAGACCCTCTCCCAGCCGCCACCCGCCCCACCCCCCCAAGCCAGACCCCGCCTAACTGAAAGAGAGCTGTGTACCTGGCCTGGCGCGTTATGGCGTCCTCCCCTGCGACCCGGTTCCCGACCCACAAGTCCAGCCGGGGACCAGAGCAGAGGGAAACGCGAACCCTTCTCACCGAGCGCGGGCCCTCTGGCCCGGGGACCCTGTAGACGGTTTCACAGCGAGACCCGCTCCAAGCTGCCCCCCGCCGACCCTCCTAGAGCTGTAGAGCTTTGTCCCTGGCCTGGCGCGTTAGGGCGGCTCCCCGGCGACCCCCGGAGTGGACCAAGGGGCAAGAGGAGGATGGCGGATGAGTGCGGGAGGACGGGAGTGTATGAATGTGCTGGTTGGTACCGGTGAGACGGAAAAAGACAAGTAAACCAGGCATGCTGGCACACTCCTTTTAATCCTAGCCTCGTAGGCAGAGGCAGGTGGATCCTGGTGAGTTCAAGTCAGGAGCCTGGTCTAAAAAAACCCAGAGCCCATCTCCAGGCCAGTGGTACTAAAAAGGAGATCTTGTCCTCAAAAATAACAAAAAAAGCCCACTTGTAAGTTTGGGGGCGAAGAGATGGCACACACCCGGGGTGTTTAAAGAGTGCCAACTGGCTCTTGTAGGAGGACCCGGTTTGATTCCCGGCACCGACATGTGTCTGAAAACCGTCTTGACTCCAGTTCTAGGGAAATCCCACGGCCCTCTTCTGACCTCCACGGCTTGCACAACACAGGTGCACCAAGCTACAAGCAGACAGTACATTCATACTTTTTTTTTTTTTTTAAATAAAGAAGAAAAAGAAAAGACAAAAACAACAACTTAGTGTGATGATTTTATTCTGTGGATGCCAGCCTACCTTCTGTGAAAGGACAGAGCCTTGCACACAAGGTAAAGTCCCCAAGAAGGCAAGAACAAAATTCCAGTTTTGATAACGATCATGAACATAATAGCATAGTAAAGAAGAGGCCTGGAGAGCTAATGTACCCAGACAAAAGTGCATCCACCACTGCGGGCCCCCCGCTGCCTTATTAGTCCGAGAACCTACGCCAGTGAGAATCACAGAGCCGGGAAAAGGAAGGGAGACAATCATCCTTGGGCACAGAAGGGACCCCTGAAAGCCAGGAAGGTCAGGTGCTCACCGAAAATTTAGTTCTTTTCAGAAAGGCATTGGAGGTGACCCTCAGGCGATGGGAGGTGGGGGAGAAGGTCCACAGGTGACAGGAGGCGGGGCAGGTGGTAGGAGGCAGCAAGGTGGGAGGCAGAAATGGCAGGAGACAGCAGACTTCCTGCTCACTACAAACACCTGCGTCCCTTCCTTTTGCTCCAGGCTAGCATTCCTGACTCCTGGGCCCAGATACAGACGATAGCAAGCCAGTAAGCGGGGTTCCCCCACGTCCTGTGCTTCGCTCCTGCTTCCAGGCCTCTGGACTGAGTTCTACCTTGAGTGCCCTCATGGATGAACTGGAGCAGGGATATGTAAGATGAAGAACCCATTCCTCCCTCCCAATTTGGTATTGGTCAGATTGTTTGTTTTGTCACAAGAAGTAAAAGATCAAACTAGAACAGGAGGTAATGACAAAAGAACATACTGCTCCTACAGATGGGGAAACTGAGATGATCCACCAAGTGAACCCACCAAACCCAACATGTGAAGCAATGAGTTTTACTGGGGTAACTTCAAGGCAGCTCAGTTGATCTTAGCCTCATGCAGACAGCTTGACTGGTCTTTGCTTTTCTTCTCGGTGGCTCAGCTTGTCTGCCAGTGCTTATCAGCAGTCTTTCTTATACATGCGACTTCAGAGGGGGCGTGGTAGAATCCNAGCTGTCCTGCAACTCACTCTGTAGACCAGCCTGGCCTTGAACTCACAAAGATCCGCCTGCTTCTGCCTCCCAAGAGCTAGGATTAAAGGCGTGCACCACCATGCCAGGCAAGACTTGATAATCTTAAGTATCCTTTAATCCAGTCAAATAGACACCCCAAATCACCATATTGAATACCCAGTTAGTAACCACCCTGGCTAATATCTTGATTTTGACTTTATAGAACTATAAGCAGAAGAAATAAGCTTGTCTATAAAGTTCTATAGAGACACATATTTAACTTGTAGAGCTGCTCAACAACACATTTATATGCTTGTAGGCTGCTGAATCTGGGATCATTTGTTTTGAAGCAGTGGAGAAATGTGGCCTGGCCATGTGGCTCAGCCCTATCATCCCAGCTGCTTGGAAGGGTGAGAGGCAGGATGATGGAAAGTTAAAGGACTGCCTGAGTGACTCAATAAGACCTTGTCCACCCCCAAATTAAAAAGTAAGAAGACTGGGAGGGATACAGCTCAGTGATACATTGCTTGCATAGAAGTCTTGTGGTCTTGGATTCAATCCCTAATACACAAAAGAAGATTGTGTTTACTTGAATTAAAATCCTGAAAATGAAGGGCTGGAGAGAAGGCACAGCAGTTAAGAGTACTGGCTGCTTTTGCAGAGGACCTGGGTTCCATTCCCAGCACCCAGCATAGCAGCCAACAACCATCCTTAACTCCAGTTCCAGAAGATCTGATGCCCTCTTCAGGCCTCTGTGGGCATTGCATGACATACGGGAACTTACACACATGCAGGCAATACACTCATACACAAAAAATAAAAAGAATGAACTTTTTAAAATCCTGAAAGTTAGACAGATAGTAAGTAGTAGAGAAGATCATTATGGTGCCAACAGTATTTAGTAGGTCAATACATTGCAACACCTTTCCTGCCTTTTGTTAGCAGTAAGAACACTAAGCTAGGAGTTTACCATTTTCAAGATGATGATTTCTGATGATTAGCTGTTAGGATGGGAGTGTATGATTTGCTGGGTTTGTACCTGTGATAACTGAAAAGACAAGTAAACCAGGCATGCTGGCACACGCCTTTAATCCCAGCACTTGGGAGGCAGAGGCAGGTGGATCTCAGTGAGTTCACGGCCAGCCTGTTCTACAGAGCCATCTCCAGGCCAGGTGGTACTAAAAAGGAGATCTTGTCTCAAAAATACAAAAAAAGCCCACTTTATTTGGGGCTGAAGAGATGGCACCACGGTTAAGAGTGCCAACTGCTCTTGCAGAGGACCCGGGATTGATTCCCAGCACCGACATGGTGTCTAAAAACCATCTTTGACTCCAGTTCTAGGGGAATCCCACACCCTCTTCTGACCTCCGCAGCATTGCACAACACAGGTGCACCAAGCTACATGCAGACAGTACATTCATACACATACAAAAATAAAGAAAGAAAGAAAAAGAAAAGACAACTAGACACTTAGTGTGATGATTTTATTCTGTGGATGCCAGCCCACCTTCTGTGAAAGGACAGAGCCTTGCACACAAGGTAAAGTCCCCAAGAAGGCAAGAACATTTTTCCCTTACTCATCATAAAGCTGTGTGGGTTCACTGAGTTGAACATTTTTGACATGTGTTTCCTAGATCTTCAGATACCTTTTCTTTCCTTTCTTTCTTCAGTGATTGTTGTTTCATTTCCAAGATCTCATGCTGCTGCATAACTTGGTCTTCTGTGTGTAGTAGTCTGTTGAGTGTGTTCTGCAGTAGTGGCTTAGTGGTGATGAATTGCTCTAGCTCATCCTTATCATGGAAGGGCATGCTTTCCCCTCTGATTTTAAAGGATAAAGCTTCTGGCTGTATTAACCTTGGTTGACCATCGCTTACTTTCAAGTTCTGAAATATATCATTCTATGGTTCCTCCCCCTGGCCTTTTGGGCACATGCAGAGAAACTCATGATGCGCTGATAGGCTTTGGCTCACTTGGCTCTTGTAAGCTCTCTAATGTCCTTTCTTTGTTCTGCACTCCTGGCATTAGAATTCTAAGATGACATGAAGAGGTGGACATTCGTATTTGAGGTTGAAATTCCTCCTGTACTTGCATGTCCACATATTTCCCAAGATTTGGGAATGTTCTGCTAGACTTCATCAAATAATTTTTCCTATGTGTTTCAACTGAAAATGTGCTCGTTTAGTTTAATTAATTTAATTAAATTACTCAATTAATAGTATGAAGTGTTTGCATCGTGTATGTAAGTGAAGCATGCAAATGCTTGAGAATCCAGAAGAGATCATCAGATCCACGTAACTCTGGACTTAAGGATGGCTCTTCGCCCTGTATGTGGATGCTAGGAAACCAAAACCTGGGTCCTCTGCAAGAGGGACCCAGTGTTCGTAACTGCTCACCCATCTCTCCAGACCCTTGGCTCCTTCTTTAAAGCCATAGGTTCACAGGATTGGTCCTTAGTCATGGTCCACCATTGCTGAAGATTGTGGTCATGATTTGCTATTTTTGTGCATATATATATAGCCTATATATAGATATATAATATAATATAGATTAATTATAATATAGACAGTAATTCCTCAATTTTTGTTTGTCGTTTAATTCCGGAACTCTGTGCTAATAGTTGATCTAGAATCCTTTTTTATTAAATGTTTTGATTTATTGTCTTTTCCTCCCTAGAGTCCTTCTCGGTGCTGAATTGTCATCTACTTCATGAATTCACACCTTTCTCTCAGTCTTCCATGTTTGTGATCTTTGATCTCAGGGATTATTGTTAAACTCTCTCCTTGAACCATGTTTCATTTCAAACATTTTGAGACTTTTAGATTCAGTTATTAAGGAGTCATAAACTTTTTTATGGAGGAGTCTGTGACCTTGCCTTTGTTTTTTTTTCACTTTTTTTGTTTGGTTTTTCTGTTTTTCCTTACTTTTCTCATGCTAAAGTTAAACAGATAAAACTTCTAAACTACAGTCTTACCCAAGAGCTTTTCTTTCTTTTTACAATGTTGCAGTGATTGAAATTAGTCCTATATGTAATAAATTTGTTTGATGTTTTCTAGCAACGATGACAGAAAAAAATGAAAGAATTTTTAGCAGCACAGATGACCCTGCTTGAACGAGCTTTTCGTCATTTACCACCTAAAAAGAGGTACATTATGACCATGATGGCAACTAAACAGAGAAGAGATGGAGAGTCCCAGGCTGAGGCTTCAGTCACTGTGAGCACAGAAGGTAAATCGGTAAAGATGCCAACGGGTTTGCAAGTGGAAGGGAACATATGTGAAAATTTCAAAGTGGTGGTGAACTCTACAGGAAGATTCTCAGGTTTAAAGAAGCTTCCTGCAGGTGGGACAAGGTAAGCTGTAGCAGAGGACAGAGGTGTTGTCTCTGTTGGCCTGTGCTCAGCACTAGTTTACGTTGCATCTTTCCCATCCTCATATCTCCTTCATGGTGTACTACCATGTGGTGTCCCGGCTCTTGTGCCCTCCACACCACGAACTGTTGAGGATAATGTCAATTGTCTATGGTAGCATTGTCATGGAGTTCTGAGCAGGTTTTGATGCAGGCATTCACTCCCTTATTTATGGGAACTCACCAGGATTTCTAGTCTACACTCAACAGACACCAGCCACCAGCCACCATCCCCACAGTCAACCACCCACAAGGTCCTGGGGTCTCTCTCTCTCGCTCGCTCTAAATCCGTGCTTGCTTCCTCAACACAAGAACAGCTGTGTGGGCACAGTTCCAGTCTGATGTCCCCTTTGCACAACAAGAAGAAATTCCAATCTGTCTTCCCTGAAGATAAGAAAATGACATAAGATTATTAGACTTGGAGAGAAAGGAATTCACTTCAGCATAACAGGAAACAATGAGTATAATCATTTATAAATTGGAACTTTGGGTGAAGGAATGGAAATACCTTACATGTAGACATTGCGTGATATTTTAATCTGGTACAGTGCATCAAGATGATATTAAATCACGAGGACCAGGGATCTGTGAATGTTTGTTTCTTCATTGTCTTATCCAACAAGATGTGTGTGTGTGTTGTATATGTGTTTGTGGTGTGGTGTATATGTGGTGTATGTGTGTGTTTGTATGTCTTTGGTTATCTGTATGCATGTGTTTGTGTGTATGTGTGGTTTGGTGTATTTGTATGTGTGTTTGTGTGGATGTGTTTGTGTGTGGTGTGTTTGTGTGTGTGTGTGTGTTGATGCAGCTAGAAGATGGTCTATATCCTGGGGTCAGTTTGTCCTATATCAGATTACCCATTGGTGTACCCTGTCCTCTGAGAAAATACTTGACTCTGAGCAACACCAGGACGCCCAAGTGTGGTGATGGAGCACAAGTGATTCACACATTGACTTTTCCATTTGTTTTCCAGGTGCCAGCCAGAAGGCCCAAAATGCCAAGAAGAAGGGTGGTGGTTCCAAACCGTCTCAAGTTTCTCTATCAAGAAGGGCTAAGACAAGGGCTCTTTTGTCTCAGAAGTCCACTTATCCTAGCCGTGGTGGGGGACTTCCTGAAGGTGGTGATCCCACATTTGCAAGGAAAAGTGTGTCTGCAGGTGACCCAAGGAGTGCAGATAAATGTACCCTAGAGGATCTCCGAACGCACCCAGAGACATTTAATGCTTATATAAAATATCAGCTAATAAAGGAAGTTCGTAGATTTGGACGAAGTAAGTAAAGTAAGAATGGTTAGTAACAAAGTTAGGGCAAGAACACTGAATTTCATGGTTTGAAGAGGCCGAAACTGCCTCAGCATAGTGACCCTTTGCCAGAATTGGGTTTTCCTATACAATTAGCACAGTTGCTTGTTTTTTTGATGAAAGTGCTTCAATAAGTTAATCATTTTCATTTTTTATATTTCTTGCTTCTTTAACCATATAGGAAAGTCATTAGTATCTATGTATATGCCCTTCCATTAAAGCATTTAAAACGTGCCACCCATCATTTAACATTCTGGCCCATGAAACCAATTATTGAGGCACAGAGTCACTAGGCTTTCAGTTTCTGTTTCTTCACTTCAGAGAAACACTGAAGTAATCTCGTATTGTCTTCAGAATATGAAAGGATGTTCAATTGCTTGGAGAAGATGCAAGGCTCTCGGGATGTCGCAAGATACAGTTTTTTTCAATTTGCCATCAAGGAAGCAGCCAGGTGGGTCCACAGAGGAACTGAACAGTGTTTGCAAGAAACTGGGTCACTGCAGCGGTTGGGTGAAGGTTGGAAAGCAGAGCCTGCCTGGTGTTTCTCAGTCCCTGCCCATCACATGTGGTTAAGACTGTCAGCACTGACGTTTAGGCTGATGTCATCTGTGTCTGACACATCCTTCCAGGCTCCCTCACCCTGCCTGTGTCACTGTAGTCTGAACTGGCCACTTATTGTCATTCTGAACTGGACACACTTCTTATTGGCTAGAGTACCTGGTGCCTGGGATGCCTGCAGTATTTCCACACAGATAGGGTGCCCCTTGTTTGGAATCACACAGTGCTTCCCACAGCACAGGCTCTCTGGGCATCTTTTGTTCTTAATGGCGTGTCTCTATTTTCAGATTTAAAAGACATCATTTAATTCAATGTCTTGAGAAGAAACTGGAAGAATTAAAGTTGGACAACTCTGCCAACAACTAAACATGTAACCCTGCTATTGAAATGATCAACAAGATACAACAAATAGTTTACTGTACTCCAGAATGTAGTAAGATCTCACTGAAGCTTCCTTACTTGTGTCACTTAAGAGAATGTCATAAATTTCTGTCGGTAATAGTTTACCTGTTGTCGTACACGTTTTATTTGAAATCATAACGTCTGGATAGTTTGTTGATCTTTTCTTCTTACCTGGATTGGCTGATGTTTTTGTCTCATCAGATAAATACTATGACACAAAGCACAGGAGTACTAAGAAGGGATCTATGCCTTCCAGACATGGTCCTCCTTAGCTCCCTGTGTAGGAGTACTAATTTCATTTGACAGATACTTTACAGTAGCCCATTTTATCTATGACTGAGATGGATGGGTCATTCAAAGTGTTCAGATGAGACTTTCAGTTTCCACCTCAGTGCAGATCTATCTATCTATCTATCTATCTCTCTTTTTTTTTTTTTTTTTTTTTTTATCTATCTATCTATCATGTCATCTATCTATCATTTTTAATCTATCTATCATCTATTTTGAAACGGGTCTCACTATATAGCCTAAAACCTACACTAGCCTTGATTAGATATGCAGTGTCCCACTCAAACTGGCCTCAATCCATGATTCTCTGTGTCCTCAGGTCCTTCCAAATCCTGGATTTACAGTCATGCTCCAACACCACCATGAGGTCCATAGAAGTTCTAAATTTTCCCCTTATGAAAATTGTTCCTTGTTGGTTTTAATTGAACAAGCTAAAAGTAAATAAAAATATGCAAATTGGTAATAATATTGAAGTCAAGTATGGTGGCATATGTCTATAATCCAAACACTCAGGAGAAAGAGGCAAGCAAATCTCTGAGTTCAAGGCCATTCTGGCATACGAAGTGACCACAAATTTAAGCTATCTGAGCGACATGGGAGACCCTTCTCAAAAAATAACTAAAAAGATAAATACTAAGAGGAGGCATCACATTGTTTACCAAGAGTGTGGGATGTTAGGCTTTTGGAAAAAAAAAACAATTAGATGAACATTCTAAGAGGAGACGTTGCCACCTTTTAGATAATTTCAAGTGAGCCCCAAAAGGTTCTACCAGAAACATAGACCTGTAAGGAGCTTCAAAGGATAATTCTACTGTTTGAGTGACTCAGCTATTTCAGGATGTTGGTAACAAGACTAGTGATATCTGGTAGCATGAAATAATCACTGAACTTAAATTTCCTTTAAATCTATGTTCAAGAAAGTAATGCGCCATATGGGGGCACCGCCTTTTATTCCAAGCACTCAGGAGGCAGATAAGACAGGTGGATCCTGGACGTTCCAGGCCAGCTTGGTCTCCACAGTGAGTTTCCAGGCCAGTTGAGGGCTACAGGGAGACCCTGGTCTCAAAAATCCAAAATAAATAAATAAGTAAATAATAAAAATAATAAGTGATTTCATGTAGGCCATCTTAATGATCAACATAACCTTTCTAAGACTACAAATGGTTCTCTCAAAATGCAGTAGGTGTGAATGTAAGTTCATATACAGAGGCTGGAGAGATAGGCTCATGGTTTGAGAACTGACTCTCTCTGGGAGGAACCGAGTTTGGGATTCGTAGCACCCAGCGTTTTGGTGGCTCACGACTTTCCTCTAATTCCACTCCAGGGGATCCAAGGCCGTCTTCTGGCCCTCACAAGCACCCACACGTGTGTGAGTACACACACACCACACACAGCCACACAACAACACACACACCGAAGCTTCTTTTTATGCCAAACAGGACCATGTGGCCCTGTGAAGGGGAACACAGTGCCCAATTTTCAAACACTGTGGGGAACTGACCCCTCCCTCGGCACAGAGCCCAGCCGTCTACTTCCCATAGCCCCAACCTGTTGGTACTTTTCCAACTCAGGCCCTGAGCCTGGACCCACAAGACACCTGTTCCACTCGTGGCCGTGGATCTTCCACCGGCCCAGAGACTGCTGAAACCTGGACAGGAAATTTCCAGGTTGATGGATGTTGGCCTATCTTCAGCCTATGTCAATTCACAATTCACTTCACCATACTAGCTATCCAGATTGGTGGGCCACACTGGAACCGCTTTCCAACCCACTGGCCACAAACAAAATGCAGGCCTACCTTGGCATCAGGTGCGCAATAATGAATAAAAATCACCAGCCGGGAATATCTGTGATGATGTTACTATGAAAGTCAAATTTATTCCTTGCTACGGTCTGCTTTTATAAACTAAATGACAGCAGTTCCCAGAGCCAATCGTAGGCCCCCAACTTCATGCCACTGCACACCATTGCACCACCCAGAATCACCCAGCTAGGCCACATGGTTTGCTCCTCCTTGAAGGTGGGGTCCAAATATCCCACCACTAGTGCCCTTGGGCATGCACTGAAGTTAGCCCTGCAATTCAACTGAAATCTTCCTACAACAACACACACACACACACACACCACAACGAACATACGAACACACGCACAATTTTTAAAAAGTGAATAAAAAAAACAGAAAAAAAAAAAAATGCAGCCAGGCATGGTGGCGCCACCTTTAATACCAGGACTTGGGAGACAGAGCCAGGCATCTCTACAAAAGATATCATGACTGGTTCTAACGTCGTGATTTCCCAGGCCAGCGGTGGTACTGGACACCCGGTCGCAAAATAATTTAAAAAATAAATAAATAAACAAAAAACAAATAAATAAAATACGTTTTATGTCCAGATAAGTGTGGGTTTCAAAAAAGTATGAAGAAGTACCGTTCCCTTGATTTAGCAGACCAAAATAGCACCAGCACATCAAAAGATGAAAATCAACCCGGGGATGATTTTTAAAAGCAGTATTAGAAATGAGACTGATTATTACCCCAATGATCTTCAAAGCAATTGTTTTGTGTGTTTTACTTATTTTTATTCAGAAAACAGCAAAAATATTATACAGAGTGATATGTGAAAACAATTTTATTTAAGAGAATTGGCTCACTTGATAACAGAGGCTGAAAATTCCCACAATAGGCCATCTACAAGGTGGAAAGCACAGAATCCAGGAAGCAGGTTTTGTCCCAGGTCTGGAGAACTTAGTTACCTGGTTGGATAACTTTTAGCTGAGAATAAAGGGCCTAACTTGATATTCTGATTTCCAAGTGCAGGTAAAGAAGGCTATCCTTGCTCCAGAAGTGAAATAATTCACCCTGTGCATTGTCCTTTGGTGTTGGTTTGTTTGTTGTTTGTTTTGGTGTGTGTGTGTGTGTGATGTGGTGTTTTTGTGTATGGTAGATCAGAGGGTAACTTGCCCAGTGGGACCAGGGATCAAACCTAGTCACATCAGGCTGGGAGCAAGTGCCTTTGCCCCACTGAGCCATCTGACTTAATCCAGCCTCCTTTTTTTTATTTTCTCTATGGCTTGATCCAACTGGTTGGTGCTTGACTGCTATGAGGGCAGATCACCTCCCCTCAGTTTCATTGACAAACAGGGCAGTCTAATCCAGAAACACCTTCATAGCCACAGCTAGAGCAGCTTGATTATTCAAATACCATGTCAAACCACCTGGGTTTCCCTTTTAGTAAGAAAGGGGCAGGTTTGAGGCACTGAGTATATTAGTTAAGGCTTGAAATCGTTTTTTTTTTGTCTTTTTGAGACAGAGTCTCCTGGTACCCCAGCTTTCCTGAAACTCTAGGCTCATTTTGAGTCTTTTAAGGGTTCTCCACACTGCTTTCCATAATGGTTGTACAAGTTTACATTCCCACCAGCAGTGGATGAGTGTTCCACTTTCCCCAAAACCTCTCCAGCATTTGATTTCTTTGGTTTTCTTAAACTTAGCCAGTCCTATCTGAGTGAGATGTTATCCAAGAGTGGTTTTAATTTGCATTTCCTTAATTATTAATGATGTTGAACACTTTTAAAGATGTTTCTCAATCATCTTTAATTCCTCACTGGTGAAATCTCTGTTCAGCTCTTTACTCCATCTTTTGAGTAGGTCATTTGTTTTCTTACTTCTTTGTTTTTTTGAGTAGTCTATATATTCTGGACATTAATGCTCTGTCAGATGTATCATTGATGAAGATTTCCTCCCACTCTGTGGGTTTTCTCTTCACTTCTTTGATGGTTTCTTTCACTGTACAGAAGCTTTTGAGCTTGATGAGGTCCCATTTGTCAATGGTTGTCCTTATTTCCTGTGCAGCTGCTGTCTGATTTAGAAAGTCTTTTCCTATGCCTATGTCTTGTAGGTTGTTGCCAACTTTTTCTTCTATCACCTTCTGGATTTCTGGTTTCACGTTGAGATCTTTGATCTACTTGGAGTTGATTTTGGTAACAGGGTGATAGGTAGGGTTTTAATTTTGTTCTTCTACAAATGGTGATCCAGTTTTGCCAGCCCCATTTGCTGAAGGCGCTCTCCCTCCTCCATTGAGGTTTTTATTTTTTCCCTTTTGTCAAATATGAGGTGGCTGAAATTGTATGAGCTCAAGTTTGGACCTTCAATTTTGTTCCATTGGTGAATGGGTCTGATTCTGTGTCAGTACCAGGGTGTCTTTATGACTATGTCCCTGTAATATAGCTTGAAGTCTGGTAGAGCAATCCCCCCCTGTATCGCGATTTTCACTCAGGGTTGCTTTAGCTATTCAGGGTCTTTTGTTTTTCCATATTAATTTAAGGATTTTTTTTCCAAGTGTGTGAATAAACTCATGGGGATTTTTTATTGGGATTGCATTGAATCTGTATATCAATTAGGGTAAAATGGACATTTTTACTATATTAATTTTTCCAATCCATGAGTGTAGGAGTTCTTTCCATATTTTGATGTCATTTTCAATCTCCTTCAAGAGTGTAATATTTTTTTTGTAGAGATCTTTGGTATCTTTGGTTAGGTTTGTGCCCAGGTATTTTATTTTTTTAGGCTATTGTGAGTAGAACATTCCTTACCTTTACTCTCACTTTTTGTCCATGCTCGACAGGGATTTTTCTTGGAAACAGGCCACAGTTGAATCTTTTTTTTTTTTTTCTTTTCTTCCTCAAGGGGCCTTAGCTTTTAATTAATTTATTTGTTTGTTTTTATTTATTTTTCCAAAGCCAATTTTTATTGAAGCTTTGTGCATTTCATACAAAATTCCCAATCAAGTCTAGACCCATTCCCCCTTGCATGTCCCCCCCCACCAGAGCTCATGCATTCTGCCAAACATGTTTTTCATCTTTTTCTCAGTCTCTTTTAAAAATTTTGATGCAAAAGTTTACTGCTTCGAGCAGAAGTTCACCGTTTCAGTCAGTTCTTTGACCCAGTCTTTTATTGTTGTTGTTGTTGTTGTTGTCATTGTCGTCGTCATTCCTTCCAATTTGTATCAGTCGAAAATATGCATATATGTATGCCACATATATCATAGGTTTTAGCATATTCAGCTCATGATTTTTTTAATTAGGCTGAAAGATGTCATGTTTGATGGCTCCTCCTTGGCAAGCCCAAACAAACATCAGTCCTGCTCTTGTGCTCCACACTAGGGATCTTGTTTTTAACCTCTTCATCCAGTCTGCATATTTTATTTGGAGAGTTAAACCCATTTACATCGAGGGTTACCATTACATGGTATATGCTAGTTTT
>VZQC01007684.1:84819-97384 GCA_009823505.1 Rhizomys pruinosus | reverse complement strand
GGATGGCCTCTGGAATGCCAGAGAGTGTTACCAAAGGCCACTAAACCAATAAAGCAAATATGGGTCTCCTTGAGTCAAGCAAAACCCCTCCATCAGCACCAGCTACACCTCATCTGCCTGGAAATACTGTGCAGCAGTGGCAGCCTTATGTCTGTATATCCCAAATCTAATTGGCTATTGGCTCTCTCCTTGGAGGAATAACCCACGGCTGATGCCACAAGCTTACATCCTCTAATGGTTAGGAGATGTTATAAACCACAAGATGACCCTGTCATACTTAACAGAAAAAAATGTAATTCATGGATTAACATACCATCCAAACATCTGTGTCCATACCAATGTAACCTACCATAACAACTAGTAATGTTTAAATACCTATATATCCAATTGCGAGTGCTTCATTAGTAGGACCAAAAAGCTATATATTATACGGTTTAAATGCCTATATATCTAATTGCTCTAGCGCATCCTTATCATGGAAGGGCTTGCTTTCCCCTCTGATTTTAGAGGATAAAGCTTCTGGCTGTATTAATCTTGGTTGGCCATCGCTTACTTTCAAATTTTTTGAAATATATCAGTCTATGGTTCCTGGCCTTTGGGGAACCTGCAGAGAAACCTCATGATGCTCTGATAGGCTTGGCACTTTGCTTTTGTAGCTTCCTACTGTCCTTTCTTTGTTCTGCATTCCTGGCATTAGAATTCTAAGATGACATGAAGAGGTGCTTTTATGGACATTCCTATTTGAGGTTGAAATTCCTCCTGTACTTGCATGTCCACATATTTCCCAAGATTGGGGAAATTTTCTGCTAGAGTTTCATCGAATAGATTTTCTATGTGTTTAGACTGAAAATTGGCTCCTTCATTTATAATTAATTAATTAATTAGTATGAATGTTTGCCTCTATGTATGTAAGTGTAAGCACGCAATGCTTGAGAAGCCCAGAAGACATAATCAGATCCCTGGAACTGGAGTTAAGGATAGCTCTTAGCCTGTATGTGGATGCTAGGAACCAAACCTGGGTCCTCTGCAAGAGTGGCCAGTGTTTGTAACTGCTCACCCATCTCTCCAGCCCCTTGGCTCCTTCTTTAAAGCCATAGGTTCACAGGGTTGGTCTCTTAGTCATGTTCCAGCATTGTTGAAGATTGTGGTCATGATTTGCTATTTGTGCTCTCTCTCTCTCTCTCTCTCTCTCTCTCTCTCTCTCTCTCTCTCTCAGTAATTCCTCAATCTTGTCTTTAATTCCGGGAACTCTGTGTTATAGTTGATCTAGATCTTTTTTATTAAATGTTTTGATTTATTGTCTTTTCCTCTCTAGAGTCCTTTTTGGTGCTGAATTGTCATCTACTTTGTGAATTCACACCTCTCTCTCAGTCTTCCATTTTTGTGATCTTTGAGCTCAGGGATCATTGTTAAACTATCTCCTTGAATCATGTGTCATTTCAAGCATTTTGAGACTTTTAGATTCAGTTATTAAGGGGTCATAAACTTTTGGAGGAGTCGTGTGACCTTGCTTTTTCACTTTTTTTGTTTGGTTTTCTGTTTTTCTTACTTTTCTCATGCTAAAGTTAAACAGATAAAACTTCTAAACTACAGTCTTACCGAAGAGCTTTTCTTTCTTTTTACAATGTTGCAGTGATTGAATTTAGTCCTATATGTAATAAATTTGTTGATGTTTTCTAGGCAACGATGACAGATAAAAAATATGAAGAGATTTTTATCAGCACAGATGACCCTGCTGGACGAGCTTTTCGTCATTTACCACCTAAAAAGAGGTACATTATGACCATGATGGCAACTAAACAGAGAAGAGATGGAGAGTCCCAGGCTGAGGCTTCAGTCACTGTGAGCACAGAAGGTAAATCGGTAAAGATGCCAACGGGTTTGCAAGTGGAAGGGAACATATGTGAAAATTTCAAAGTGGTGGTGAACTCTACAGGAAGATTCGCAGGTTTAAAGAAGCTTCCTGCAGGTGGGACAAGGTAAGCTGTAGCAGAGGACAGAGGTGTTGTCTCTGTTGGCCTGTGCTCAGCACTAGTTTACGTTGCATCTTTCCCATCCTCATCTCTCCTTCATGGTGTACTACCATGTGGTGTCCCGGCTCTTGTGCCCTCCACACCACGAACTGTTGAGGATAATGTCAATTGTCTATGGTAGCATTGTCATGGAGTTCTGAGCAGGTTTTGATGCAGGCATTCACTCCCTTATTTATGGGAACTCACCAGGATTTCTAGTCTACACTCAACAGACACCAGCCACCAGCCACCAGTCACTAGTCACCACCCAGCAGTCCTGGGGTCTCTCTCTCTCTCTCTCTCTCTCTCTCTCTCTCTCTCTCATCCTTTCTTGCTTCCTCAACACAAGAACAGCTGTGTGCACGCAGTTCCAGTCTGATGACCCCATTGCACAACAAGAAGTTCCAATCTGTCTTCCCTGAAGATAAGAAAATGACATAAGATTATTAGACTTGGAGAGAAAGGAATTCACTTCAGCATAACAGGAAACAATGAGTATAATCATTTATAAATTGGGACTTTGGGTGAAGGAATGGAAATACCTTACATCTAGACATTGCGTGATATTTTCATCTGGTACACTGCATCAAGGTGATATTAAATCATGAGGACCAGGGGTCTGTGAATGTTTGTTTCTTCATTGTCTTATCCAACAAGATGTGTGTGTGTGTATATGTGTGTTTGTGTGTGTGTGTATGTGTGTGTTTGTGTGTGCGTTTGTGTCTGTGTATGCATGTGTTTGTGTGTTTGTGTGTGTATGTGTATGTGTGTTTGTGTGTATGTTTGTGTGTGTGTGTGTTGATGCAGCTAGAATATTGTCTATATCCTGGGGTCAGTTTGTCCTATATCAGATTACCCATTGGTCTACACTCCTCCTCTGAAAAAAATACTTGACTCTGAGCAACACCAGGATGCCCACGTGTGGTGATGGAGTGCAAGTGATTCACAGATTGACTTTTCCATTTGTTTTCCAGGTGCCAGCCAGAAGGCCCAAAATGCCAAGAAGAAGGGTGGTGGTTCCAAAGGGTCTGAAGTTTCTCTATCAAGAAGGGGTAAGACAAGGGCTCTTTTGTCTCAGAAGTCCACTTATCCTAGCCGTGGTGGGGGACTTCCTGAAGGTGGTGATCCCACATTTGCAAGGAAAAGTGTGTCTGCAGATGACCCAAGGAGTGCAGATGAATGTACCCTAGAGGATCCCTGAACGCACCCAGAGACATTTAATGCTTATATAAAATATCAGCTAATAAAGGAAGTTCGAAGATTTGGACGAAGTAAGTAAAGTAAGAATGGCTAGTAACAAAGTTAGGGCAAGAGCAATGAATTTCATGGTTTGAAGAGGCTGAAACTGCCTCAGCATAGTGACCCTTTGCCAGAATTGGGTTTTCCTATACAATTACCACAGTTGCTTGTTTTTTTGATGAAAGTGCTTCAATAAGTTTCATCTTTCATTTTTAATATTTCTTGCTTATTACCTATAGGAAAGTCATTAGTATCTATGTATAGGCCCTTCCATTAAAGCATTTAAAACGTGCCACACATCATTTAACATTCTGGCCCGTGAAACAAATTATTGAGGCACAGAATCACTAGGCTTCAGTTCTGTTTCTTTACTTCGGAGAAACACTGAAGTAATCTTGTATTGTCTTCAGATTATGGAAGGATGTTCAAATTGCTTGGAGAAGTGCAAGGCTCTCGGGATGTCAAGATATAGTTTTTTCAATTTGCCATCAAGGAAGCAGCCAGGTGGGTCCACAGAGGAACTGAACAGTGTTTGCAAGAAACTGGGTCACTGCAGCAGTTGGGTGAAGGTTGGAAAGCAGAGCCTGTCTGGTGTTTCTCAGTCCCTGCCCATCACACGTGGTTAAGACTGTCAGCACTGACGTTTAGGCTGACGTCATCTGTGTCTGACACATCCTTCCAGGCTCCCTCACCCTGCCTGTGTCACTGTAGTCTGAACTGGCCATTTATTGTCATTCTGAACTGGACACACTTCTTATTGGCTAGAGTACCTGGTGCCTGGGATGCCTGCAGTATTTCCACACAGATAGGGTGCCCCTTGTTTGGAATCACACAGTGCTTCCCACAGCACAGGCTCTCTGGGCATCTTTTGTTCTTAATGGCGTGTCTCTATTTTCAGATTTAAAAGACATCATTTAATTCAATGTCTTGAGACAATGGAAGAATTAAAGTTGGACAACTATGCCAACAACTAAACATGTAACCCTGCTATTGAAATGATCAACAAGATACAACAGTTGACTGTACTCCAGAATGTAGTAAGATCTCACTGAAGCTTCCTTACTTGTGTCACTTAAGAGAATGTCATAAATTTTTCTCAGTAATAGTTGACCTGTTGTCGTACACATTTTATTTGAAAGCATAATGTCTGGATAGTTTGTTGAACTTTTCTTCTTAACTGCAATGGCTGATGTTTTTGTCTCATCAGATAAATACTATGACACAAAGCACAGGAGTACTAAGAAGGGATCTATGCCTTCCAAACATGGTCCTCCTTAGCTCCCTGTGTAGGAGTACTAATTTCATTTGAGAGATACTTTACAGTAGCCCATGTTACCTATGACTGAGATGGCTCGGTCATTCAAAGTGTTCAGATGACACTTTCAGTTTCCAACTCAGTGCAGATCTATCTATCTATCTATCTATCTATCTATCTATCTATCTATCATCTATCTATCTATCTATCTATCTATCTATTATCTATCTGTCTATCATCTATCTATCATCTATTTTTGCAACAGGGTCTCACTATATAGCCTAAAACCTACACTAGCCTTTAATTATCAGTGTCACTCAAACTGGCCTCAAATCCATGATTTTCTTTTCTCAGTCCTCAAAATCCTGGGATTACAGTCATGCTCCACCACACATGAGTCCACAGAAGTTCTAAAATTTCCCTTATGAAAATTTTTCCTTTTTGGTTTAACAAAGCTAAAAGTAAATGAAATGTGCCAATTGATAATAATATTGAAGTCAAGTATGGTGGCATATGTCTGTAATCCCAACACTAGTGAAAATGACTTGAGTTCATGGCCATTCTGGCATACAAAGTGACCACATTAATCTGAGCTACATAGAGAGACCCTGCCACGAAAAAATAACTGAAAAGATAAATACTAAAAGGAGGCATCACATTTTTTGCCAAGGGTGTGAATTAGGCTTTGGAAAAATAAACAATTATATGTATTCTATACTAAGAGGAGACGTTGCCACCTTTTAGATGATTTCAAGTGAGCCCCAAAAGGTTCTACCAGAAACATAGACCTGTAAGGAGTTTCAAAGGATAATTCTACTGTTCGAGTGACTCAGCTATTTCAGGATGTTGGTAACAAGACTAGTGATATCTGGTAGCATGAAGTAATCACTGAACTTAATTTCCTTTAAGATCTATGTTAAAAAGTAATGCTGCCAATGTGGTGGCACACGCCTTTAATCCAAGCACTCAGGAGGCAGAGACAGGTGGATCCCGGCAAGTCCCAGGCCAGCTTGGTCTACACAGCGAGTTCCAGGCCAGTGGTGCTACAGGGAGACCCTGTCTCAAAAAGCCCCAAATAAATAAATAAGTAAAATAATAAAAATAGGAGTGATACAATGTAGGCCATCTTAATGATCAACATAACCTTTCTAAGACTACAAATGGTTTTCTCAAAATGCAGTAGGAGTGAATGAAAGTTCATATACAGAGGCTGGAGAGATGGCTCGATGTTTTGAGAACTTACTTCTCTTCTGGAGGACCTGAGTTTGATTCTTAGCACCCACGTTGGTTGGCTTACAACTTCCTCCAGTTCCAACTCCAGGGGATCCAATGCCTTCTTCTGGCCTTCACAATCACCCACAAACATGTGATACACACATACACACACACATACGCGCGCGCGCACACACACACACACACACACACACACACACACACACACACACGAATCTTTCTTTTTATGCCAAACAGGACCACGCGACCCTGCCAAGAAGGGGAACACAGTGCCTGCTTTGCGAACACTGTGGGGAACTGACCCCTGACCTTGCACAGAGGCCAGCCGGCTACTTCCCACAGCCCAACCTGGTTGGTACTACTAACTGAGGCCCTTAGCCTGGACCCATGAGACACCTGTTCCACTCTTGGCCGTGACTTCCCACCTGCCCAGAGATTGCTGAACCCTGGACAGGAATTTCAGGTTGATGGCTGTTGGCCTATCTTCAGCCTTTGTCCACTCACAATACCAGCTACCCAGATTGGTGGGCCGCAAGGGAACCTCTTTCCAACCCACTGGCCACCCGAACAAAATGCAGGCCTACTTTGGCCTGTATGTGCGCAATAATTAATAAAAATAACGGCCGGGGCCGGGTATTCTGTGATGATGTTAGTATGAAATTCAAATTTATTCCTTGCTACAAACTGCTTTTATAAACTAAATTATGTCAGTTCCCAGAGCCAATCGTAGGCCCCCAACTTCATGCCACTGCACACCATTGCACCACCCAGCATCATGCACCTAGGCCACATTGTTTGCTCCTCCTTGAGGTGGGGTCAGACCCCCCACCACACAGTGCCTTGAGGCATGCTAGCTGAAAGCTAGCCTGCAATTCTAACTGGATCTTCCTACACACACACACACACACACACACACACACACACACATGAAGACACAAACACACACATTTTTTAAATGCAAATAAGTTTCCAAAAAGAGAAAGTTCAGCCAGGCATGGTGGCGCCACCTTTAATACCAGGACTTGGGAGACAGAGCCAGGCCCATCTCTACGATATCATGATGAGACCGGTCTACGTCGTGATTTCCAGGCCAGCTGTGGCTACTGGACACCCTGTCTCAAAATAAATTAAATAAATAACCAAGTAAATAAATAAATAAATAAATAAATAAATAAATAAATAAACGTTATGTCTAGAATAAGTGTGTGTTCAAGTATGAAGAAGCACCTTCCCTATGATGTTAGCATACCAAAATAATCATCAGCCACTCAAAAGCTGAATAATCACCCAGGGATATTTAAGACTTTAAGAAATGAGACTGCTTATTACTCCAATGTCCTTAAAAGCAGTTGTTTGGTGAGTTTTACTTATTTTTATTCAGAAAACAGAAAAAATATTATACAGAGTGATATGTGAAAACAATTTTATTTAAGAGAATTGGCTCACTTGATAACAGAGGCTGAAAATTCAAACAATAGGCCATCTGCGGGGTGGAAAGCACAGAATCCAAGAAGCAGGGTTTGTCCCAGGTCTGGAGGACTTAGTTACCTGGTTGGATAACTTTTAGCTGAGAATAAAGGGCCTAACTTGATATTCTGATTTCCAAGGGCAGGTAAAGAAGGCTATCCTTGCTCCAGAAGTGAAATAATTCACCATGTGCATTTTCCTTTGTTTGTTTGTTTGTTTGTTTGTTTGGGGTGTGTGTGTGTGTGTGTGTGTGTGTGTGTGTGTGTGTGTGTATGTGTGTGTGTGTGTGTGTGTTGTGTATATAGATCAGAGGTACCTTTCACCATGTGGGACCCAGGGATCAAACCTAGGTCATCAGGCTTGGCAGCAAGCGCCTTTGCCCACTGAACCATCTTAAAAGCCTCCTTTTTTTTCTTTTCTCTATGGCTTGATCCAACTGGTTGGTGCTTGACTGCTATGAGGGCAGATCACGTCCCCTCAGTTCATTGACAAACAGGGTAGTCTAATCCAGAAACACCTTCATAGCCACAGCTAGAGCAGCTTGATTATTCAAATACCATGTCAAACCACCTGGGTTTCCCTTTTAGTAAGAAAGGGGCAGGTTTGAGGCACTGAGAATAGTTAAGACTTGATAATCTTTTTTTCATCTTTTTGAGATAGAGTCTACCTGTAGCCATATTTGTCCTGCAACTCACTCAGTAGACCAGCCTGGCCTTGAACTCACAAAGATCTGCCTGCTTCTGCCTCCCAAGAGCTAGAATTAAAGGCGTGCACCACCACGCCAGGCAAGACTTGATAATCTTAAGTATCCTTTAATCCACTCAAATAGACACCCCAAATCACCATATTGACTATCCAGTTAGTAACCACCCTGGCTAATAGCTTGATTTTGACTTTATAGAACTCTAAGCAGAAGAAATAAGCTTGTCTATAAAGGTCTATAGAGACACATATTTGACTTGCAGAGCTGTTCAACAACACATTTATATGCTTGTAGGCTGCTGAACCTGGGATCATTTGTTTTGAAGCAGTGCTAGAAAGGTGGCCTGACCATGTGGCTCAGCCCTATCATCCCAGCTTCTTGGAAGGGTGAGAGGCAGGATGATGGAAAGTTAAAGGACTGCCTCAGTGACTCAATAAGACCTTGTCCATCCCCAAATTAAAAAGTAAGAAGACTGGAAGGGATACAGCTCAGTGATACATTGCTTGCCTAGAAGTCTTGTGGTCTTGGATTCAATCCCTAATACACAAAAAAAGATTGTGTTTACTTGAATTAAAATCCTGAAAATGAAGGGATGGAGAGAAGACACAGTGGTTAAGAGCACTGGCTGCTTTTGCAGAGGACCTGGGTTCCATTCCCAGCACCCAGCATAGCAGCTAAGAACCATCCTTAACTCCAGTTCCAGAAGATCCGATGCCCTCTTCAGGCCTCTATGGGCGTTGCATGACATATGGGTACTTAACACACATGCAGGCAATACACTCATCCACATAAAATAAAAAGAATGAACTATTTTTAAAATCCTGAAAGTGAGACAGATAGTAAGTAGTAAAGAAGATCATGTTTATGGTGCCAACAGTATTTAGTAGGTCAATACATTGCAATGCCTTTCCTGCCTTTTGTTAGCAGTAAGAACACTAAGCTGAGAGTTTACCTTTTTCAAGATGATGATTTCTGATGATTAGCAGTTAGGACAGGAGTGTATGATTTGCTGGGTTTGTACCTGTGATAACTGAAAAGACAAGTAAACCAGGCGTGCTGGCACACGCCTCTAATCCCAGCACTCAGGAGGCAGAGGCAGGTGGATCTCTGTGAGTTCATGGCCAGCCTGGTCTACAGAGCCATCTCCAGGCCATGTGGTACTAAAAGGGAGATCTTGTCTCTAAAATACAAAAAAGCCCACTTTATTTGGGGCTGGAGAGTTGGCAAAGCGGTTAAGAGTGCCAACTGCTCTTGCTGAGGACCCGGGTTTGATTCCCAGCACCAACATGGTGTCTAAAAACTGTCTTTGACTCCAGTTCTAGGGGAATCCCATGCTCTCTTCTGACTTCCACGGCATTGCACGACATGGGTGCACCAAGCTACATGCAGACAGTACATTCATACACATACAAAAATAAAGAAAAAAAGAAAAAGAAAAGACAACTAGACACTTAGTGTGATGATTTTATTCTGTGGATGCCAGCCCACCTTCTGTGAAAGGACAGAGCCTTGCACACAAGGTAAAGTCCCCAAGAAGGCAAGAACATAATTCCAGTTTCCATAACGATCATGAACATAAAAGCATAGTAAAGAAGAGCCTGGAGAAGCTACATGTACCAGACAAAAGTGGCATCCACACACTGCCTGCTTTAGTCCTACGACCCTACGCAGTGAAGAATCACAGAGCCGGGGAAGAAGGAAGGCAAGACAAACATCCTTGGGCACAGAAGGGACCCCCGAAAGCCAGGAAGGTCAGGTGCTCACCGCAAATTTAGATCTTTTCAGAAAGGCATTGGAGGTGACCCTCAGGCGACGGGAGGTGGGGGAGAAGGCCCATGGGTGACAGGAGGCGGGGCAGGGGGCAGGAGGCAGCAAGGTGGGAGGCGGAAATGGCAGGAGAGAGCAGATTTCCTGCTCACTACAAATACCTGGGGCCCTTCCTTCTGCTCCAGGCTAGCATTCCCGACTCCTGGACCCAGATACAGACGATAGCAAGCCAGTAAGCAGAGTTCCCCCACGTCCTGTGCTTCAGCTCCTGCTTCTAGGCTCTGGACCTGAGTTCGTACCTTGAGTTCCCTCATGGATGAACTGTGACTCAGGATATGTAAGATGAATAAACCATTTCCTCCCCAATTTGGTATTGGTCAGAGTGTTTGTTTTGTCACAGCAATTAAAGTCAAAGTAGAACAGGAGGTATGAACAAAAGAACATCTTCTCCTACCAAATGGGGAATTGATGATCCACCAATATGAAGACCCCACCAAAGCCCAACATGGTGAAGCAATGAGTTTTACTGGGGTAACTTCAAGGCAGCTCAGTTGATCTTAGCCTCATGCAGACAGCTTGACTGGTCTTTGCTTTTCTTCTCGGTGACTCAGCTTGTCAATGTTTATCAGCAGTCTTTCTTATATATGCTACTGTCGGAGGGGCTTTTTATATCCTGTCAGTATTGGGGACTTCCTGAAGCTTTTGAGTTGTTTTCTTCCTCAACTTAACAAACTGTCCTTTGTGCAAGAAGGCATGTTTACCTCCACTTAGAACACCTTGCACCTTAAGGCGCTTCTCTCCAAGATGGAAAGTTTTATCTCAGGAAATCCTTACACAACAGGTGTATGGCCACAGGTCCATCTGAGGAAAGTGGAGACAACAAAGGCATATTTGTCCATGTGGCATGGTGTGTTAGTCAGCTTCACATTACTATAAGTAGATGCCTGAGATATGTAACTCAGAACATGGGGGAAGATGAGTCAGTCACTAAAGTGCTTGCCCTAGGAGCCTGAGGACCTGAGTTCAGATCCTTAACACCGTGTTAAAGGGGAGGGGGAGATAGACAACATACAGCTGTAACCCCAGAACTAGGAGATGGAGGCAAGAGAATCCATAGACCTCACTGCCCATGAAGTCTAGCCAAATCTGTAAGCTATAGATTCAGTGACATATCTTGCCTCAAAAGCGAAGGTATAGAACCATTGACACCCACTCCCAACCTCTAGCAGACACATCTATAGCCAGACACATCCACATATAAATATGAACCAATACACATATAGCACATGCACACACAGACACACACACACTCACACACAAACACACACATTCACACACAATAAGAAATATTATCTTGGCTTACATTTCTGTAGGTTCCTGTCCAAAGTCATGTGGTTGATTGCTTTTCTTTGGCCTCTGGTGAGAGTGACACATCATAACATGTGTGTATGGTGGTAAATTCCACTGACATCATGAACAAGGAAGCAAAAGAGAAAAAATAGAATGGCTTGGGGTTCCATCTCCGTCAGGGGAACACCCCTAATCACCTAAGTATCTCCCACAGGACCCACTTCCTAAAAGCTTCCATTACCTCCTGCTAGAATCATGCTGGGTACCACGATTTTCACATATGGGTTTGGGGAGAGTACTCATGCAAACCACATCACACAATCCTCCTGAAGAGCAAGGCAACAAGAATTGCTCAGCAACAGAACATGCACCCCACCATTCGTCAGGGGTGCCTGGGTTCTTCTCCTTTTACCATGTAAGTCCCACCAATAAACTCAGGCTTAGCAGGAAGCATCCAGACCCACACCCACCCCCCACACCTGAGCCACCCTGATGGCTTTTGATTCACTTTGTGGCAGCAGTTAATATGAGATATATTTTCTTTGTTGTCTGAGGCATAAATAATGATTTAGTTGTTGCCTGTGTTAGGAAATAAAGACTAAGCTTCTTAGGTGGTGGTATACTGGTACATACCTGTGATCTGAACACTCAGGAGGTAGAAGCAGAGGGATCAGGTGTTCAAGGTCATCCTGAGATACACGAGGATCTGTCACAAAGCAAAACAAAAATCTTATTAGATTAATGCCATAGGTATCTTTTCCAGGAATACTCACATGTACTATTGATAGAGCACTATCCTCTGAGCATGACAGCCACTATAGTTAATTCTTTCTTATAGAGTAGTTCTGAGAACTTAAAACAAGAGCTCTTGGTAGGTACTCCTAGTAAGTAAATGGCAGCTCTTGTTTTGTTCAATTACTATAGACCCAAGGCAAAAGGCCCCCACATTCCATCCAGATCTCTACTTTCATATTTTCTCTCTCGGATAGGATGGATGGAGTCCGGTTAGGGAGCAAAGTGTGGTAGTCCATTACTTAGGAGGTAAAGGCAGAAGAACTGGGAATTTAAGGCCATCCTTGGCTACGCATAGAGTCTGAGGCCAGCCTGAGCTACATTATACCCTGGCAATAAAACAAACAAAAACAAACAAACAGAAAGATTATTAAATAGAGAATCATAGACCCTCCCTCAATATAGAATTAGCAACAATCTAAGGAATGATTAACATTCCGAAATGTGAAAAAATCCGTTAGGCTCCTACGCCTGACTTAAAGATGAAACCAATCACAATTAAAATTGCTACATCATTTCCTTACATTCTTTCTCATAAGAGACATACTGCGTCCACAACCAACCCCTCTCCCCCACACTGGGAAGCAGGGGCAGCAATACAGCACAATTGGGACAAATGCTTAAACTCCCATTTTTCTCCTGAGCAGGTAAAGGAATATGATCTGGATCTAACATTCTGATTCTTAGGGACTGATGCGGAAGGGACCAGTTTTTCCCTTGTCTGAATCTTAGCACCTACTAAGAATA
>VZQC01007684.1:10494-76747 GCA_009823505.1 Rhizomys pruinosus | reverse complement strand
AAAATTAAAAAAATAAAAATAAAAATAAATAAAATATTAAAAAAGAAATTGATGTGGTATACCATTCATATTGTTAGATTTTTGAAGAGGGAAAAGGAAGGAATTTAAAGTTAAGAAAAAGAATCTGAGCCAGACTTTTGAAGGGCGAGGAATATATACTCTATTATTAAAGTATGCAGTGGGAGGGACAGAGATGCCATCTCCTCCTGACTAGTGGACCTCTGTGCCATGGTGTGTGTGGTGGGACCTTTTTATTTTACTTTGGGCTTAGTCTGCAGGTGTTTGATGTGGAGGCCTAGTATCTTTGTATAAGTAAAGCATTTTGTGAAGATAACTTCCCAGGCCCAGCAGGCCAGTGCCTCAAAAGTCTTCTCCCTACAGGTCAGTGCCCAGACCATCTACCTACAGGCTAATAGGGATTTAGGTGGAATCACATTAGCAGTTGCACACTACTTGGTCGTAGGGGCGTTTTTGGAGACAGGGTCTCCCTATAGCTCCAGCTGGCCTGGAACTTGTTCTGTAGATAAGGATGGCCTGCCTCTGCGTCCCTAGTGTTGGGATTAAAGGCATGTGCCAGCAACCCCAGCCCTAGTGGCTTTCTTTCTTTCTTTCTTTCTTTCTTTCTTTCTTTCTTTCTTTCTTTCTTTTTTTGGTATATTTTTTGAGACAGACTCCCTTTAGTCCCAACTGGTCTAGAGCTCACTCTATAGACCAGGCAGGCCTTGAACTCACAGAGATCCGCCTGTCTCTGCCTCCCGAGTGCTGGGATTAAAGACAGCTCTTATCCGCCACGTGGGTGCTGGGAATTGAATTTGGGTCCTCTGCAAGAGCAGTCAGTGCTCGTAACCGCTGAGGCATCTCTACAGCCTCCATAGTGTCTTTCTTAATGAAACTTATGGCTCCTCTGCTATTCACAGATCTTAACACATGTCATGTAAAGTTACCTGAAATCATTTATTATGGCCACAAAGCTGTTATCTCCAGTAGCTGTGGGGCTGAGATGTGAGAAAATCAGGTCCAACTCTAAGCCTGTGATCAGGCAGATTATGCCACTAATTGAATTTCCAGGCTTGAAGGTCCTGTTCTGTCAAGTTTAGGTCACAGAGTAGAAACGAATGAGATCATGAATAGTGCTTGATAAAATTACAATGAAATATTGCCTCACACCTATTAGAATTGCTTTTAACAAAAAACGGAAAAAAAAGAAAAAGAAATCCGAGGCTCTAAAGATAGCTCAGTCACTAAAGTACCTCCCATGTGAGCGTAAAGATATGAGTTTGATTCCAACAACCCACGTAAAAAAAAAATCCAGGTGTAGAGGTGTATGCTTGGAATCTCAGTCCTAGGAAGCCAGAAAGAGGGACACATGGTCCAACCTGCCTAGCCTAACTGCAAAAATCCCACAAACTTAAAAACAAACACGTGGACAGCACCTGAGGACCAACCCTCATGGTTGATCTCTGGCTTCCACTTGTACATTCATACACATGCACCCATACACACGAATGCACACATACATGCACACACATGCACATATGCACAATATAAGAAATAATAAGCTGGGCACATGCCTTTAATCCCGGTACTCAGGAGGTTCAGAAGCAGGTGGATCTCTGTGAGATAGAGGCCAACCTGCTCTACATAGCCAGTTCCAGGCCAGCTTGGGTTACAGGAAGACCTTGTGTAAAAAAAATATAAAACAAAGACAAAACAAAACAGAAGAATAACAAATAATGAAACATTTCCGGGCTGCAGAGATAACTCAGCAGTTAAAAATACTGGCTGCCCTTGCAGAGGACTGAAGTTCCGATCCCAGCACCCACACAATGGCTAACAACCATCTTTAACCCCAAGTCCAAGGGATCTGACCCTTTCTTCTGGCCTCTGTGAGCATTACACCCAGGTGGGACACTTACACACATGCAGGTAAAACACTCATGCACATAAAATAAAAATAAATAAAATATTTTCAAAGGAATGGGATATATATATATGATTGTGATCTTAAGAGTTAAACGAGGGAAATTCAGATGGGTGTGGAGGTTTGAATCTGTAATCCCAGTACTCAAAAGGCTAAAGGAGAAGGATCACTGCAAGTTTGAGGTCAGCCTAGAGTAAATAGTGAGTTCAAGGTCACCTTAGCCTGCAGAGAGAGACCCTGCTTCAAAAGAAAGAGTAAATTTTGACATTTTCACAATACGGTTAAACAGAGAGGCTGTTCTGCTAAGTGAGTGACAAATACTGCATGATCTCACCTATGTGTGGAGTCTAACAAAATCCACATCTAGCGAGAGGAGAATGGTGGTTGCTAAGCACTAAGGGGCTGGAGGTGGAGGTGGGTGAGGAAGTGACGAGATGTTGGTCAAAGAATGTAGTTTGGTAAACAGGAGAAATATGTGTTGTAGTGTTGCAACAGAGAGACTACTGACTAAACCATGTGGACTTTAAATCACGACGCTGGGCCAACACTCAGCTCAGGAGTAGGGCCCTGAGGAGTGAGTTACACAGTGTTTGTTATAAGTACAACAGCCAGGGGCTGAAGAGATGGCTCAGCGGTTAAGAGCACTGACTTCTCTCTCAGAGGACCCGGGGGTTAGAGTCCCAGCACGTACATAGTGGCTAAGCCTGGCTTAGTGGCACAGGCCTTTAATCTTAGCACTTGGGAGGCAGAAGCAGGCAGATCTCTGTGATTTCAAGGCCAGCCTGGTGTACAGAGTGAGTTCCAGGCCAGCTGTGGCTACAGGGAAACCCTGTCTCAAAAAAAAAAAAATGTACAGCAGCCAATCAGACTTGAGCACAATAGTTAAAGTCACTAATCAAGAGGTAGCATGCAAAGCAAGCAAGTCAGTCACAGAAGCAGGACTCAGCAGTTAGAGCGAGCTCCCAGGAACACAGGGGCATTTTTCTAGTATGACTCAGGAAAAATAAAACTCAATGAAATGCAAAAAAAAAGGTGTCTGTGAGCCCTGTCCCTGAGTTGTTAGAATCCTTTATCTCAATATGTTCAAGAGTACTTACTATTGCCCAGCCTGGTGACCATAGTGAATAACAATGCATTGGAATAACAATGTGTTGTATACTTGAAAATTGCTGAGAATATCTCTTTTTTTTTGGGGGGGGGGTCAAGACAGGGTCTCCCTATAGTCCCAGCTGTCCTGGAACTCACTCTGTAGACCAGGCTGGCCTTGAACTCACAAAGATCTGCCTGCCTCTGCCTCCAGAGTGCGAGTGCTAGGATTAAAGGAGGCTGGAGAGATGGCCTAGTGGTTAAGAGCACTGACTGCTCTTGCAGAGGACCCGGGTTTGATCCCCAGCACCCATATGGTGGCTGAGAGCCTTCTTTAACTCCAGTTCCAGGGGAATCTGATGCCCTCTTCTGACATCTGCTGCATTGCACGACATGGGTGCACAAACCTACATGCAGACAGTACACTCATACACATAAAAAAATAAATAATTTTTTTAAAAAGGCATGCACCACCACGCCCGGCTTTCTTTTGTTTTTTTACTTTGAAGAGAGGATCCCTCTATGTAGACCAGGCTGGCTCAAACTTGAGATTGACCCATTTCAGTCCCTTCAAAACTGGGATTACAAGCTTGCTTAGCTCTGGGAGTAGATTTTTATCAATCACACCATAAGCATATGAGGTAATGTATATCTTATCTTGGATTAATCATTCCTAAATTTATACATATATTAAAATTTTATTGTAAATAAGTTAATTAAAAATAAAAATATATGTGGGGCTGGAGAGATGGCCTAGAGGTTAAGAGTACAGACTGCTCTTGCAGAGGACCCGGGTTCAATTCCCAGCACCCATATGGCGTCTGAGAACCGTCTTTAACTCCAGTTCCAGGGGAATCTGGCACCCTCTTCTGACCTCTGTGGCATTGCACGACACAGGTGCACAAACCCACATGCAGACAGTACATTCATATATGGGTGCACAAACCTCCTTGCAGACAGTACATTCATACACATAAAAAGTAAATGAAATTAAAAAAATAAAATATGTGTATAAAACAGAAGAAAAATTTTGATCATTTTATTTATTTTATGTGTATATATGTGTGCCTGAGTATACGTGTGTGCATCACATGTGTTCAGTAACCCCAGAAGCCAGAAGAGGGGATTGGCTCTCTTAGAACAGGGTTACAAACAGTTGTGAGCAGCCAGGTGGCTAGGATGTGAACCCCGGTCCTCTGGAAGAGCAGCAATTACTCTTAGCCACTAAGCCATCTCTCCAGCCCCCACAGTAAATTTAAGATCTTAAAAGTATTGGAATGGACACATATACGGACTGCTGAAGCTGAGTCCCTTGACCCCCAAATTATGCTAAAGTGTCTTTATCAGCAGAAATGTAGCTTCAGCTCTTGCCTGAACCATTGGAAGAGTTTGAGATGGTCTCCTGTGAAATCAGTGCTCCTGCAGAGCACGGCTAATCCTCTTTAGACGCTACAACCAACTGCATTTCTCCCACAAGTCCGTCAAAAGAGATACAAAATAAGACCTATGAGGAGCTGCAGAATTTACCAAATGATCTCTGATTATTCCCTATAAATAAGTAAAAACATGGAGAGTTCATGGGGAAATGGATGTTAAAGGGTACTGTAGGAAAGTGCAGGGAAAAATAATGCAACAAGATAAAATTTCTTGATATGGGTCTTATATCATACATAGGATCTGAATTCAGTGCTTTTATTTCAGAGGTTAAGGAAGCTTACAGTCTGTTCAGCTAATGACCTGAAATATGGCCCAAAGGTGATTAAGTAAGGACAAATGTCAAAGCTTGGCTTACTCAGCAAAACATTTGAAGATGAAAGAGATGGGATGCTAGACTGAATTGACTGTCAAGAACTGTTTGGCCATCTACGCCCCGAGGACATGATTTCCTCAAGGCAAATAACTTACTAAGGAGATCCACAGAACCTTTGAAGAGTTCTCCTGTGATTGTCCGGTTTGCCAGAATTGCTGTGGTTTTGCCCTTGGGGAAGAACTCTCCATGTTACCCAGCAAAACTATTACCCTGTTAATTGCAATCTTGGCCGAATGTTCCAAGAGAAACGATGTAAGTGTATTATTCAAAGTTCTGCAGAGAAATAGAGTCAAGAATACATACAAGCATTTAAGAGAAAATATGACAAAGTTTTAGAACTGAAAATTTGAGTTTTACAATTGTATGGAAGATAATCCACACGTGGTAGCCTTTAATCCCAGCACTCCAGAGGCAGAGCCAAGTGGATATCTGTATGTTCAAGGTCAGCTTGGTCTACATAGAGAGTTCTAGGCTAGCTGGGGCTAGAGGGAGACCCTGCCTCAATTCCACCCCCCCACACACACACCCGCACAGTTGTATGGATGGTAAAAAGTCCTACAATATGCATTCTGTGACCTAGAGCCCCAGGCAAGTGTGTGTCATTATTTGGCCTCAGTCTGTAAGTCTGAGAACTAGGGAACTGATGATGTAAATTATAGTTCTAGGACAAAAGAGCACTGACATCTGAGTTCAAGTAGGTAGGCAAGAAGCCAAAGGGGATGAATTCTTTCCCTTCTTCTGTCTCTTTTTTCTCATCAGGTCTTCAATGTTCAGTTTATCCCATCACACCATGTTTCTTTGCAGCAGCCTTCTACGCTCTGCCTAGCCTCACAGTTATCTGTGAACCTGTAATGATCTCACAAACTCTCCAGGTACTACAACTCTGGGAAATAAATGCTGAATTCTAGATCCCATGCTGCTCAAGTTGTATGAGAAGTTCCCAACGAAAGAAAGAAAAGCTGAATCAGTCTGAATTAAAAAGTAAACAAAGGTAGGCTTTCTTCCAGGGAAATGCAGTCCAGGCTGAATGTGAGGGCCTCTTGGGTGAAAGACCAAGGGAAAAAAACGTGTCTGGGCTGGGCTAGGGATTTTTTTATAGAGCAGGGAAGGGGAGATGGTGATGTGTTAGTCAGATATTGGAATCTGGCCAATTGGGCCAGGTCAGGGCCCTGAGGGTGGGTCTTAGTTCCAGGGGTCTCTTTGGAATCCAGAACTAAGTGTTGGGTCCATCTGGTGGTTTGTGGGGGCTTTCTTCATGTGCTTTTGCAAGCACAGGCTCCTGGCTGGAAGAGAAGGGCAAGGACTTTCTGATCCATGCCATCTAGGCTTTTGTCTCAAGCCTCCAGCCTAACATCCTGACCGCTTTTGGTATAAGTGGTGCTGATTCACCTCTGACTACTTCCTGCTGAGCTGGGATGTTGAAGGGAGGGGGAGTCAGGAGTAGGCGGGGCTATGGGCACAAGGATGTAGAGGTGTAGGACCACTTGGTGAACTGCCACTCTGGAAACCTCGTGGATGTGTTCCTGCAAGAATCAGAGGAGGAAAGGTGCTAAGAGAAAATATAAACAGATTATTACCACTAGCCCAATGAACGGGACTAGCCATGTGAAGAGTGTAGCCTGCCAGAAAGAGTGGAACCGAGAAATGTCCTGGTTGCATAGTCAGAGATGTTCTCCCAGCCTTTGGAGTGACTCAATTTGGGTTTCCACCAGGCTGATGTAGTAGCAGCATTATTCTCCCAGAAATAGGCAGGTTCCCCCTTTGTCAGCTGTGAGGAGGTTCAGTGCCCTTCGTTGCTGGAACTACTGAGGTGATCTGGCGCTAAGGAGAGGCCAAGGATTCTCCCAAGTCATTGATGGCCGTCTGAAGTTGTTCAGATATTCCCTGGACACGTGGAACTGAATAGCCTAAGGCTCCCACTCCCAGACTGCCTGCCAGCACTGAAGCAGCTATGGAGATACCCACTAGTGCTGGGAGGAGAACTGGGGCTATGGGCACAAGGATGTAGAGGTGTAGGACCATGGTGTGTCCGGGTCCCATACAGGCTGGAGGAGGAAGGAGAAAGCATGGCAACTCAGCTCGTCCATAGAGTGTGAGGTCCAGGACTGGTGTACCCAGGATACACAGGGGAGAGGATGAGGGGTTGTTGGGAGAAAAGATTTTGGATAAGGTCCCATTTCACCAGAAGAACCCTCCAGAGGTTGCCTGGATGGTTTTTGGCACCAGAGTTGCAGAGAAGGGGTGGCCCAGAATAGCAGAAGGAGAACTGAGTATCTGGGGGAGGTTCCCCAGAAGAAAGGTACTCCCTGTATCAGGGGTGATTGAGTTGGAGACTGGGTTGAGGGGGAAAGGGTCCCAAATGGAGTGGGCATGGGGACCGACATGAGGGGAGGTCTGCCAAGGGCAGCACAGAGGAAACAGTTGCAGAAGTTGGATGAGCCAGTAAGATTGAGCAGAGTTGCTCCTTTTTAGACCAGCCCCAGCCAGGAGAAGGTCGGGCCTTGGGGCGGGGGACTTATGGTTTACCTGGGTTTGAGAAAATTCCTTTATTTGAGAGAGAAGAGAGTCTTCCTGTTTTTTGATTGCTTCTGTGAGGTTTGAGGTAATCCTGATGTATGATCGGGAGATTTTGATTTCTCTGCAAGGGTAAGGTTCAGTAAGTTGAATAAATGTTTCTGGTCACCCTGTAGTGCATCATGCAGCTTAAGGGTTATTAATATTGATTTAGCAGGACACTTGCCATCTGATGTGAGGAGGTTTGTGTTCTGACAACTTCCATGGCACTGATCATCACTTAGGCTACTGCAGCACAGCACCAATTGGAGGCTCCATTTGGCTTCCGCTTCCTGAACGTTTCTGCCATAGGAAGATGTATTTTACAGCTACTCCAGGGACACCACCCCCCCTTTTCCTTAACCCATTGCATGCAGCAATCCTCTCTAATTTGGTCATATGTGAAGCAGTGCTGGGAAATGGTAACCAAAGAGGGGGTTTCAGTCTAGTGACCATGACAGGGGAGGGAGGCACAGTCTGCCTGACCTGAGAGAGTCAGGCCAGAGTGCATTCCACTTTGTCCTGTCTGGTAGATGTAGAAACAGCAGAGGTAATCTGAGCTTTCCGCTTTTGAAAGATTTAGGATGGTCATTAGCAGGATGGAGGTAAGGATGCGACTCCAGGGTCGACTGATTTTGTTTCTGTGACAGCGAAGTCTGCTGAGGAAGACTACAATCCAGAAAATAAAAGAGGTGACAATGAATAACCAAAACACGAAGGTGGACGGGTTTGACCATACTGACCCCTCATTGGGGTTTTCTGGAGAACTGGAGGGTGGAGGGTCCCAGCTGTTGGACAAACGATCCATCTTGGGTGGGCACCCTCTTGAGTCTGGACATATGGTACCAGTGTAGGCGGTGCAATAGTTTGGCTGCCGATCAAGTAGTGAGGATGACGGTGTACAGCCAGTCCACCTAGGCTCAGGAGACTTATGAGACAAAATTTTGAGGAGTACACTGTCCCCTGGTGAGAGAGAGCACAGGTCAATGATTGTGGACTCCACTAACAAAGGAGCAGGGAGGTACACCTCTGCAAGGGAGCAGAGGAGTGTGCATAAGAGGAAGAGGTGGGGAAAATAGTCTGTTAAAAAGGGGGCCGGAGGTCTGGAGAGATGGCCTGGCGGTTACAGAGGACCCGGGTTCGATCCCCAGCACCCACATGGCGGCCGAGAACCGTCTGTAACTCCAATACCAGGAGAACTCCAGTTCCAGGGGAATCCGACACCCTCTTCTGACCTCCGCAGCATTGCACGACACGGGTGCACAAACTTGCATGCAGACAGTACATTCCTACACATACAGAAATTTAAAAAAAAATTAAAAGGGGGCCTGAGACAGTAGATTAGGGTTGATAAGGAAAGGCCACTTGTAAAATAACTCAAAAGGGCCGAGGCCAGAGGCAGGGGGAGCCAGTGGGGGGGGGGGCGGAACAGCACAGAGGCAGGTTAGAGAAATGGGTAGGAGGGAGGAACAAGGCCAGTTTGGCGAGGGAACAGCACAGAGGCAGGTTAGAGAAATGGGTAGGAGGGAGGGACAAAGTCAGTGTGTGTGGGAACACACAGAGGCAGGTTAGAGAAATCTGTAGGAGGGAGGGCCAAGGCCAGTGTGGGGAGGGAACAGCACAAAGGCAGGTTAGGGAAATGGGTAGGATGGAGGGCCAAGACAACCAGAGCTCAACAGTGAACTTTGTGAGCTGCTCTTTGATGAGGCCGTTGGTCCTCTCTGCCTTTCAGGAAAACTGCGGGCAAAATGGGATGTGTAATTTCCAGATGTTTAGGGCTTCTGACACTAGCTCAATGACTCTGGAGATGAAGGCTGGGCTGTTGTCCTTCTGGATGGTGAGTGGGATCCCAAAACGTGGGATGGTGTTCTCTGGAGGTAGGGAACGTCTCCATCCACTTAGTAAATGTATCAACTAGAGTTAGGAGGTATTGGAGTTTTTGTGGGACGGCATGTGGATAAAGTCAATCTGCCAGTCCTTGCCTGGTTGGTGTTCACAGAGCTGATGAATGGGCTGATGTATCTGAGGCTCCCCGTGCAGG
Organism: Rhizomys pruinosus; assembly: GCA_009823505.1. Taxonomy (NCBI): domain Eukaryota; kingdom Metazoa; phylum Chordata; class Mammalia; order Rodentia; family Spalacidae; genus Rhizomys; species Rhizomys pruinosus. Next base: position 67,336 of record VZQC01007684.1, on the reverse strand, counting down.
TTGGTCTTCGCACAGGTCTGGCTGGAGCAATGAGCCTGTAACATACTAGCTCAGAGATTGGCAGGATCAAGGAGTGGTTCCAGGAATCAGAACCGAGCTTGGGGCTGAAGTGTAGGCTTTAGTGGATATCAGAGGGGATGGAAGTTGCCTACTTCAGAGGGAGAATAAGGTGGTTATTTGGATTAAACCATCCAGCCTCTGCCTGTGTGGCTCCCTTTCTCAGGAGCTTGTCCCTTTCTTTAGGTTGGTAGTCAGGTTTGTAAGAACGGGTGGGTAAAGAACATCCCCGTGGGACTGACGAAACCAGAGGCCAGTCCCCGGGCCATGGAATCGGCCCTGGCGTTGCCCAAGGCCACTGGATCTGTGCAGATCCGGTATCCCTGGCAGTGGACTATGCCAAACACGGCATGCAGGAGTTTGGCCATAGGGGTCCATTAACGACGGGGGTATCTTTACTGCTGAGGAAATCTTTTTTTCCAGGAAATGAGTGGGTGTAAGCTATAAGGAAAGCATATTTAGAATCAGTAAATAAGTTGACCCTCTTTCCCTTAGTTAGGTGGAGGGCTCAGGTAAGGGCAACTACCTCTGCCATCTGTGAACTGGTCCCCATTGGTAGGCGGGCTGCCTCAACAGTGCTGGCAGAGGTGAGTACTGAGTAGGCTGCCTGGCAAGGGACTGAGGCATCTATAAGTGAGCTCCCATCCCCAAAATTTGAGGTGGGGGATGGTCAGGGGTTGGTCCACAAGGCCAGACTGAGGCTGCCAGAGTGCCTCCACAGTTTCTGGGCAGAAGTAAGAAGGAGTCAGAGGTGGGAAGGAGTGTGGCCAGTTTTAAGGAGGGGCTGTGTTCTAGGGAAATCTGAGGGCTGTCCAGGAAATGCAGATGGAAAACCTGAATACGTGGGGGTGCAAGGAGGGTGAGAGATGAATGACCTAGAAGGTTCAAAAGCCTGTGTGGAACGTACATCATAATGGGCTAGAGAAGAGTCAGTTTCAGAGCTTGCCGGGTGAGTTCAGCCGCTGCTGTCTGTGCCCTCAAACATGGCTGCCATCTACAGACAGCGGGGTCGAGCTGTTTGGAGAGAAACGTCACTGCCCGGTATGAGTACCCAAAGTGTGGGGCTAGGTCCCTGTGGCCACTCCTAATCTTTCATCCGTATAGAGGTGGAAAGTGCATGAAGAGTCTTGGAGAGTCAAAGGAGGGCAGTCAGGAGGGCTTCCCTAAGGACAGAGAAGTGGCAGGGTGGGACAGAGGACCTGTAGGGGTCTCTGTACCTGCCTGCTACAGGGGTTTAGTTGTAAGAGCAAAATTAGAGATCCAGTGACGGAAGAATAGGACTACTGTGTCCTAGAAAAGAAAGGATTTGGTTGGCTGTCTCTGGAGGCTATAGGTTCCATATGGCCCCGACTAGATCTGATGTGAGAGTCTCAGAGACTGGACTCAACTGGACACCCTAGTAGATGACAGTGGACGAGCACAACTGAGCTTTACACAGAGAGATACAGTACCCCAAGAGGCCAAGGAAGTTTAAAAGTTGAGTCGTAGACAGCTGGGATTGAAGGAGAGAAGTGCTACAGAGTAGACGGTCATCTACATACTGGAGGAGTACGTTAGAACTGGAGTTAAAGGAGGAGAGATCCTGGGCCAAGGCTTGGCCAAGAAACTGTGGGCTATCTTGGAAATCCTGAGGTAGGACTGTCCATGTAAGCTGTTCTGCACACCTGGTATCCAGGTCCTCCAATACGAAGGCAAAAAGGAAGTATGAGTCAGGATGTAAGGGTACATATGGTAAAGAAGGCATCCTTTAGATCCAGGATGGTGAAATGGGAAGTTGTGGGAGGAATGTTAGAGAGTAAGGTGTAGAGGTTAGTTACCGCGGGGAGTACTGGGATGACGGCTTCTTTGATGAGACAGAGGTCCTGAACCAGATGGTAGGCGCCAGAAGGCTTATGAGCTGGAAGAATGGGGGTGTTGCAGGGTCAATTAGTGGGGATAAAGAGCCCCTGGGATAGAAGTCGTGTAGTGATAGGCTTGAGTGTTACAGCAGTGGATTTCAGAAATAGGAAACTGAGGCCTGGAAGGAAAAGAGGAGGGGTCCTCGAGGAATACAAGTACCAGTGGGTGGTGAGAGGTGATTATCAGAGTGGAAATGTCCCAGATATGAGGGATGACAGGATCAGGGAGGGCAGAGCCCAGACAATCCTGGGTGGGACCCTAGGGGACACAGCTATCAGGGGTAAAAGGGGATGAGAGTCTGGAGAGGATATGAGGAACAGAGATATGGTTGGATGGAAGCAACTGAGGATGTTTCAGGCCAGGAGGTGCACTGGGCAGACATGACTATAAAGGAAGGAGTGAAAAGATAGGGGAGAGGTAGAGTCCTTTGAGGGAAAGAGGGGGTCCTGTCCACTCATGTGACAGAAATTGATGAGGGAACTGTGGGGTCTGAGTGTGAGGTCAGTACAGAAAAGGAATCCTAATGGTCCAACAGAAAGGAGATGGACTTACCTGGAGCATTAGCTTAGGCTCCGTGAGGGCCAGTGGGGTCTCCAAATCTGTCCACCGTCAGTCTTTCACCAGGCCAATTCCTGGAGGGGATGTAGTAGGTTAGTTGTGTGGTTTGAGTGTGTATGTGAAGTCACAGGAGAAGAATCAGGGGGACCCAACCCTGTGCATGTCAAGACCAGGGTGGAGGTTGGAGTGGTGAGGAAGGGGGAGGGTGGTGGGGTTGGGAAGGTGGAGGGGCAGATGTAGTAGGAAGAGGAGGGCAAGGGGAGAAGGAGCCATCAGGGAGGGTGTCTTGGACTGGAGCCAGGGCGTTGTCTACAGGCTCAGTCCCCAGCAGGATAGCTGGGGCCAAGTGTCCATGGAGGATCTGGGCCAACACCTCCAAATGCTGCCTTACTATCTTTACACACTGGCCAGGGTTTAAATCAGAAGGCAGCTCACAACCCACATGTCTCTGCTTTTCATTTGGAGGCAGGTTGGGGGAAGGGCCGGCCTGTCTGGAAGAGGATGTAGGGTATTGTGGGGTCAGCAGAGGGAGCTACTGCAGCAGGGGGAGGGGGAGGGCTATGGAGGGAGGGAGGGGACCAGCAGCAGGGGAGGGGGAGGAGGAACTGGAGTAAGGGAGGGGACCAGCAGCAGGGGAGGGGGAGGAGGAACATGAGTAAGGGGGGGAAGCAGCAGCAGGGGATGGGGAGGAGGAACATGGAGGGAGAGGAGGGAAGGGACCAGCAGCAGGGGATGGGGAGGAGGAGCATGGAGGGAGGGAGGGACCAGCAGCAGGGGAGGGGGAGGAGGAGCATGGAGGGAGGGAGGGGACCAGCAGCAGGGGAGGGGGAGGAGGAGCATGGAGGATAAGAGGGGAACGCAGGAACTTTGGCTTCTGGGCCAGGAAAGAAGAGGACTTGGGTTCCTGTAGTGGCAGAGGAGCGGCCTTAGCCAGCAGGACCTGAGCCAAGGAGCACTGCAAGCAGAGGGAGGGGCAGGAGCACAAATCTCAGAAATCCTGCACGTAGACCAGGACTGTCCACTTGCCCATGCACCAGCAAAAGTTCTCTAGATCTTGGAGGAGGTTAGAATGTTAAGTGGCTTCTAGGAGCCACCTGCACCAGTTGTCCAACTCATATTGTAGCCAGGCCTTGGAGGAGAAGAAAACTTGATATTTGGGGTGATGGAACTGGCCAAAGTCCAGTATAGAAAAAGTTTTGAACAGACAACCCAGTGGTGTCTGGAGGTTCGGTTTGACCCAGAGTTGCCCATTTCCAAGCCTAGAGATGATATGAGGCAGAGGGGAGTCCCCCAGTGGACCCTGAGACCTGGCAGTGGGAAGGCATGACGGGGACTTGGGTCAGACAGCTCCAATCCAGCAAGGCCCCTAACTGCAGAACCTGGCTCTGATATCCTTCCCAAAACAGCAGAAACAGAACTTGAGCTTGTCCTGACATTGCAACGACTTTCAGACAGGGGCTCTGGACAGCAAAACTGAGGCAACAGGAAATGGAGTTACCTCAGTTCAGGAGCCAGCTGCTTCAGGAAAGGAGAGGGGTGTCCTGTAGTGTCCAATGGGCCCTGGTTCCACTGAGCTGGCATTCCAATCCCCTCCCCATTCAGGCCACCAGCTGAGAAGTTTCCAACAAAGAAAGAAAAGCAGAATTGGTCTGAATTAAAAAGCAAACAAAGGCAGGCTTTATTCCAGAGAAACGCATTCCTGGGCAAATTTGATGGACTCTTGTGTGAAAAGCCAAGGGAAAACGTGTGTCTGGGCTGGGCTATGGATTGTTTATTGGGCAGGGGAGGGGAGATGGTGATGTGTTAGTCAGGTATTGGAATCTGACCAATTAGGCCAGGTCAGGGCCCTGTGGGTGGATCTTACATCCAGTGGTCTCTTTGGAATCCAGAACTAGGTGTGGGCTTCATCCAGTGGTTTGCATGGGCTTTCTTCCTGCCCTTTTGCAAGTGTGAGCTCCTGTCTGGAAGAGAAGGGTGAGGACCTTCTGGTCTACACCATCTTGGTTTTAGCCCTGAACCTCCAGCCCAACAGTACCCATGTGCAATGCTTGTTGTCTCCATTCTAAATTGTTTCTAGGATCCCTACTGCTACTGAGAGACTCAGACACTCTACAGAGAAGCTGGCTGTGAGTCTGTAGACAAACTCCCCAGATATCTGGATTTCAGGGAAGGGATAGGTACCATTCTGCCTTCCACAAAATGCTTACAGATGTCACGCTGCCAGAGTTCCCAGGACATCAGAGGGCCAGCAGTGGTGACACTCCCCCCGTTCCTGGACAGCGGTAGTAAGTGTACCCCTTCATCCTTCTGCCACATATTCATTCCTTCCACAGATTTCCCTCCTCTCTCTTCATCCAGGAACCAGGCATAGCCTGGCTGCAGGCTCACATTATGAAATTTCCCTTCCTCTAAGAACTGTAAGAATGGACCCCTCACTCTGCTTCACGGGTCTGAACTCTCCTGAGAGCCATGACCATGCTGCTATCTCTCTCTGTTTAGGACCATGATGTTAAAAGCTCTGTTAATAATCCTCTTACCCAAAAGGACAATCTGCCTCACCATTCCTCTTGAAACGCAATGCCAAGACCTTTCATTAAAACTGATTGGACGACTCCAACACATGCTGGAAGAGTGTTGTACTTTGAACATGTCCTTTAAATTTCACTCCCCAATCCAACAGAATTCAGTGGTAGAACTTTAAAACGTAGGGCCTTGTGCAACATCCCCATACCTGACATGTAGAAGATTAAAAAGATGATCTCCCTTCATGAATGGGTTGTCTCCATTGGAATGGGTTAGTAATCTCCAGAACAGGTTTATTGTGAAAGTGAGCTTGGCCTTCTCTCAATGCCTTTAATCATGCAATCCCTTCTGGTGTGCTATATGGTACAGTAAGAGGGCCATCATCAAATATAGGCCCCAGACATTGGACTTGTTTGCTTCTAAAACTGTAAGAAACACATTTCTGTTTCTTGTAAATTTCCCAGTTCTAAGTATTCTGTGAAGGAAGCACAAAATACCATAAGACAGGACATCGAGTCACTTTACTGAGTTCACCAATTAAAATGCTAATATTCTCTAGAATATGAGAAACATTCAGAAATAATGTTTACTCTGGATACTCCATAAGGCACTCAAACTGAAGTTTAAAATTCACTACCACAGTAAATAATCAGAATTATGAGATTATTTAATGAAATCTGTGAACTAATTTCTAGAGAAACAAAATGTCACCATCCACTAGACAGGGTTCTGATTTATGGAGATCACGTGATCAAAAGAGTTTTACTTCAGATCCGTCTCACTGATTGATCCCTGAAATTGCTCTCTACTTATTAATTGCCTCAGATTCAGAAAGTTACCATGAGAATAGACTTATTTGGAAAATGAAAATGTCATACATTGGTTCTCTGACCTATAGGGAAAGGCTATTATGGTATAAAATGTTAAATGGAAGCGACTGGAATGCATACTTATTATAATAGTGTGCTGGATAGCTTTAGTGTCAATTTGACACACCTGAGTTGAGAGAGCCTCACTTGGAGAATTGCCTCCATTGTACTGGCCTATGGTCATGTCTGTGGAGTGTTGTCTTGATTGTTGAATTATGTGGGAGGGCCCAGCCCACTGTGGGTGGTGCCACCCCTGAAAGGTTGTTATGTACAGTATAAGAAAGCAGGCTGGTCTCTTCACAATATCGAAGAGTTGGAACCAACCCAAGTGCCCCTCAAGTGAGGAGTGGATAGAGAAAATGTGGTACATCTACGCAATGGAGTTCTATGCAGTGGTAAAGAAAGAAGACATCATGAAACTTGCAGGTAAATGGATGGAACTAGAAGATTTTATGTTAAGTGAAGTAACACGGTCCCAGAAAAAGATAAAAGACAAATGGTATACCTCATCTGTGGATGCTAGTACCAAGTACCTAGTTCTAAGTCAAACTGAGCAACAAAAATGTTATATTCCTCGTGATCTGAAAGAACAAATGTGCGCTTATTTTTTGTTGTTGTTTTTCTCTTCACTTCTTTTTTTGTTTATTTTTAAGGACTTCTTCAATATAATAGCACAGCTTTTTTCAGATCACATTAACGTTGCTCAGTTTGCCAAACAATTAGGTAATTGGTGCTAGCATCCACAGATGAGGGATGCCATTCCTCATATGTTTTTCTGGGACTGTGTTACTTCACTCAGCATGATATCCTCTAGCTCCATCCATTTAGCACCTGCAAAGTTCATGATGTCATGTTTCTTTACCGCTGCATAGAACTCCATTGTGTAGATGTACCACATTTTCTCTATCCACACATCAGGTGAGGGTCACTTGGGTTGTTCCAGCTCTTTGCTACTGTGAAGAGAGCTGCAAAAAACATGGCTGTGCATGTATCTCTGCAGTAAGATGAATCTTGTGGGTACATACCCAGGAGTGGTGTGGGTGAGTCAAGTGGAAAGTTCTCTCCCAGTCTTCCAAGGGTTCTCCACAATGCAAACCATAGTAGCTGTACAAGTTTACATTCCCACCAGCAGTGGACCAGTGTTCCCCTTTCCCCACAACCTCTACAGTACTTGGTAACATTTGTTTTCTTCATCCTAGCCGGTCTTATTGGAGTGAGATGATATCTTAAAGTGGTTTTCATTTGCATTTCCTTAATTATTAGAGACGTTGAACACTTTTTAAGATGTGTCTCAGCCATCTCTAATTCCTCAGCTGTGAAGTGAGGTCTCTATTCAGCTCTTTGCTCCATCTTTTGAGTGGGTCGTTTCTTGTCTTTCTTCTTTGTTTTTTGAGTAGTTTATGTATTCTGGAAATCAATGATTTGTTAGATGTATCTGTGGTGAAGATTTCCTCCCACTCTGTGGGTTTTCTCTTCACTTCTTTGATTGTTTCGTTTGATGTACAAAAGCTTTTGAGTTTAATGATGTCCCATTTGTCATTTGTCGGCCTTAATTCTTGTGCAGCTGCCGTTTGATTTAGGAAGTCTTTTCCTAAGCCTATGTCTTGTAGTCTGCTGCCAACTTTTTCTTCTATCACGTTCAGAGTTTGGGTTTTCACGTTGAGGTACTTGATCCACCTGGAGTTGACTTTTATACAGAGCGAGAGGTAGGGGTTTAATATCATTCTTCTACAAGTGGTGATCCAGTTTTGCCAACACCACTTGCTGAAGATGCTGTCTTTCCTCCATTGGGTCTTCTTGACTCCCTTGTCAAATATGAGGTGGCTGAAATTGTATGTGCTCAAGATTGGATCTTCAGTTTTGTTCCATTGGTCAACAGGATTGATTTTGTGCCAGTAGCAAGCTGTTTTTATGAATATAGCCCTGTAGTATAGTTTGAAGTCTGGTATAGAGATCACCCCTGTATTGCTCTTTTAGCTCAGGGTTGCTTTGGCTATTCAGGGTCTTTTGTTTCCAAATGAAATTAGGGACTTTTTTCCAAGCCTGTGAAGAAAATCTTGGGGATTCTAATTGGGATTGCATTAAATCTATATAAGAGTTTGGGTAGAATGGACATTTTTACTATATTAATTTTCCCAATCAATGAGCATGGGAGATCTTTCCATCTTTTGATGTCTTCTTCAATTTCCTCCTTCAGGGGTTTAAAAAATTTTTATAGAGATCTTTGGTGTCCTTGGTTAGGTTTGTTCATCGGTATTTTCTTGTTTTTGAGGCTATTGTGAGTGATAAGGTCTCCTTGTATTCCTTCTTCAGTTGCTTGTTTTTGGTGTAAAGAAAGGGTAGTAATTTTTCTAGGATACTTTTCTATCCTGCCACTTTACTGAACTTCTTAATCATTTCTAGGAGTTTTCTGGTGGAGTTTTTAGCATCCCTTAAATAAACAATCATATCATCAGCAAAAAAGGAAAACTTGACTTCCTCTTTTCCAATTAGTACACTTTTAATTTCCTCTCTTGCCTTATTGCCCTAGCAAGTGTTTCAAGCACTATATTGAAGAGGAGAGGTGACAGGGGGCAGCCTTGCCAAGTTCCTATCTTTAAAGCAAATGCTTCTGTCATTTCCCCATTTAGGATGATATTGGCTGTGTGTTTCCTGTATATGGCTTGGATTACATTGAGGAATGACCCCTCCAATCCAATTCCCTCTAGGACTTTAAGCAGGAAGGGATGCTGGATTTTGTCAATGGCTTTTTCCGCGTCAATTGAGATGATGGTGTGGTTTTTCTCTTTCAGTTCATTTATATGCTTGACGATGCTTATTGATTTTCATATGTTGAACCATCCCTGCATCTCTGGTATGAATCCAACTTGGTCATAATGGATGATCTTCTTGATGTGGGTCTGTATGTGATTTGCCAGTATCCTGCTTAGAATTTTGGCATCTGTGTTCATTAGTGAGATGGGTCTATAGTTCTCCTTTTTGGCCATATCTCTGCCTGGTTTTGATAATAGAGTGATGCTGGCATCATAGAACGAATTTGGGAGAATTCCCTCTGTTTGTATCCTTCTAAACAATTTCAGTAATAATGGTTGTAAGTCTTTTTGAAATGTTTTATAGAATTCTGCTGTGAAACCATCTGGGCCTGGGCTTTTTTTAGTTGGGAAGTTTCTTATTACATCTTCAATTTCTTCATATATTATGGGTCTGTTTAAACTGTCGATCTCTTCTTGGTTGAGCTTGGGTGATTCCCAGGATTTCAGATATTCATCCATTTCTCCTAGGTTTTCAAACTTAGTCGAGTATAGGTTTTTGAAGTATTCCCATAAGATTGTCTGGATCTTTTCATTGTCTGTTTTGATATTTCCCCTTTCATCATGGATTCTATTGATCTGGAGTTGTTTCTTCTTTCTTCTGGTTAACTGGGCTAGAGGACTGTCTATTTGTTTATTCTCTCAAAGAACAAACTTGGATTCATTGATTTTTTTGTATTGTTTTCTTTGTTTCTACTTCCAATGCTGCTCTTATTTTTGTTATTTCTTCCTGTCTGCTCCATTTAGGGTTCATTTGTTGTGGACTTTCAAGTGTTTTTAGCTGCAGTGTTAGATCGTTCACTTGTGCTCTTTCTGTTTTTCTAATGTAGGCACTCAGGGCTATAAACTTCCCTCTTAGGACTGGTTTTAATGTATCCCGTAGGATTTCTTGTGTTGTATTATCATTGTCATTCAGTTCCAGGAATGCTTTTATTTCTTTCTATATCTTGCGTGACCCATTCATTATTCAGGATTGCATTGTTTAGTCTCCATTTGTTTTTGTAGATAGTAGGTCTTATCCTGGTGTTGATAATGAGCTTTATTGCACTGTGGTCTGATAGAATGCATGAAATTATTTCAATCTTTTTGTATTTGTGGAGGTTTCTTCTGTGTCCCAGTATGTGGACAATTTTGGAGAATGTTCCATGGGGTGCTGAGTAGAAAGTGTATTCTCTGGTATTAGGAGTATTCGGTAGGTGTCTGTGAGATTTGTTTGGTGTATCGTACCATTCAGTTCAGATGTCTCTCTGTTTATTCTTTGTCTAGTTGACCTGTCCAAAGGTCTCAGTGGGGTATTGAACTGCCCTACTATGAGTGTACTGGGGTTAATTCGTGCCTTGAGGTCCTGGAGAATTGTCTTTATAAAGTTTGGTGCACCAGAGTTTGGTGCATATATATTTATAATTCTGAAAACTTCATGGTCAGTTGTTCCTTAGATAAAACTGTAATGGACTTCCTTGTCTCTTCTGATTTCGTTTACTTTGAAGTCTATTTTGTCTGGTATTAAAATAGCAACACCTGTTTTCTTTTTGGTACCATTTACTTGGAATATTTTTTCCATCCTTTCACTTTAAAGTGGTGCCTATCTTTGAAGGTAAAATGCGTTTCTCGTAGACAGCATGTAGATGGGTTCTGTTTCCTAATACAATCTCCCAGTCTATGTCTTTTGATTGGGAAGTTTAGTACATTAATATTAAAGGTTATAACTGAAAGATGGGTGTTCCTTCCTTTCACCTTATTAACCATTTGCATTTTTTGGTCTAGGTTTCTACTTCTGCTGTTAGGGGAAGTGACTCTAAAGTCAATTGAGAAATGATGTATGATGTTTGGAAAAAGTTTAATAACAATAAAAAATTTTTTAGATGAAAGCAGGTCGAGCATGGGCCAGGGGAGCAAACTAGTAAGCAGCATTACTCCTCCATTTCCTGTGCTTCATTCAGCTCTTGCCTCCAGGTTCCTGACCTTGGTTCCTATGTTGGGCTCCCTCAGTGATGAACTGTGATGCAGGAGCTGTGAGCCAAATAAACCCTTTCCTCCCCAAGTTGGAATTGGTCAGAGTGTTTTGTTACAGCAATTGAAAGGAAACTAGAACAGAAATTGGTACCAGTGAGTGGGGTACTGCTGTGACAGACATGACCTTGGTGTTTTAGGGGAGGATTGTGGAAGCGTTTGGAACTTTGGGCTAGAAAAATCATTGAATGCCTAAAGTTCGTTGCTGTGGAACTTGGAACAGTTATGGTGAAAGAGCTGTAGATGATGGAGGCCTGGCTTGTGAAGCTTCAAGGGGAAGCAGAGACAATCAGGGCTGTTTGCATGATATTTTTAAATTAAGAATCTGTAGGTTCTGGTCAGCTGGCGCTGAAGAACAAGCTGTAAGTAACAAGAAACTGAAGTGAAACCTTTGTTGTACTGGAACAGTTGACTCTAGTTAGCTGTGGCTGAAAAAGTAGCTGTAAGTAACAAGAGACCAGCATCACTGTGGTGAAATCTTCTGGGAAAAATTTCCTCAGGGTCAGCACACAGAAGCAGTGGTTCAGAGGGGGCCTGAACCTCCACCTCGAGATGGAAGAATGATCTGGTAATGTGTAAGAGTCTCCTATATGGTTCTGGTGTTGAAATGTGAAATAGTAGCCGAGGCTTGGCACTGTGAGAGGCCAGGAAAAGCCATTGGTAAAAGTGAAACATCAGTTGCAGTGAAGACCCCAGGATTGCAGGAGTCATGGAGAGAAGCTGAGGCTTTGCACGAGGAGAGGTCAGAAGAGACCATTGGTGAAGGTTCTGCCTCAGTTTCAGTGGAGACCCCAAATTTTGGAGGTGCCAGGACCATGGGATGACCACCAAGAGCAGCAGCAGGTGTGGAATNTTGACCCATTCATTATTCAGGATTGCATTGTTTAGTCTCCATTTGTTTTTGTAGATAGTAGGTCTTATCCTGGTGTTGATAATGAGCTTTATTGCACTGTGGTCTGATAGAATGCATGAAATTATTTCAATCTTTTTGTATTTGTGGAGGTTTCTTCTGTGTCCCAGTATGTGGTCAATTTTGGAGAATGTTCCATGGGGTGCTGAGTAGAAAGTGTATTCTCTGGTATTAGGAATATTCAGTAGGTGTCTGTGAGGTTCGTTTGGTGTATCGTACCATTCAGTTCAGATGTCTCTCTGTTTATTCTTTGTCCAGTTGACCAGTCCAAAGGTCTCAGTGGGGTATTGAACTGCCCTACTATGAGTGTACTGGGGTTAATTCGTGCCTTGAGGTACTGGAGAATTGTCTTTATAAAGTTTGGTGCACCAGAGTTTGGTGCATGTACATTCATAATTCTGAAAACTTCATGGTCAGTTGTTCCTTAGATAAAACTGTAATGGCCTTCTTTGTCTCTTCTGATTTCGTTTACTTTGAAGTCTATTTTGTCTGATATTAAAATAGCAACACCTGCTTTCTTTTTGGTACCATTTACTTGGAGTATTTTTTCCATCCTTTCATCCAGCCTATGTTTGAAGGTAAGATGCGTTTCTCGCAGACAGCATATAGATGGGTTCTGTTTCCTAATACAATCTCCCAGTCTATGTCTTTTGATTGGGGAGTTTAGTCCATTAATATTAAAGGTTATAACTGAAAGATGTGTGTTGCTTCCCTTCACCTTATTAACCATTTGCATTTTTTGGTCTAGGTTTCTATTTCTGCTGTTAGGGGAAGTGACTCTAAATTCAATTGAGAAATGTTGTATGATGTGTGGAAAAAGTTTAATAACAATAAAAATTTTTTTGATGAAAGCAGGCCGAGCATGGGCCAGGGGAGCAAACCAATAAGCAGCATTCCTCCATGACCTGTGCTTCAGCTCTTGCCTCCAGGTTCCTGACCTTGGTTCCTATGTTGGGCTCCCTCAGTGATGAACTGTCACCCAGGAGATGTGAGCCAAATAAGCCCTTTCCAACCCAAGTTGGAATTGGTCAGAGTGTTTTGTTACAGCAATTGAAAGGAAACTAGAACAGAAATTGGTACCAGTGAGTGGGATACTGCTGTGACAGACATGACCTTGGTATTTTAGGGGAGGATTGTGGAAGCGTTTGGAACTTTGGGCTAGAAAAATCATTGAATGCCTAAAGTTCGTTACTGTGGAACTTGGAACAGTTATGGTGAAAGAGCTGTAGACGATGGAGGCCTGGCTTGTGAAGCTTCAAGGGGAAGCAGAGACCATCAGGGCTGTTTGCATGATATTTTTAAATTAAGAATCTGTAGGTTCTGGTCAGCTGGCGCTGAAGAACAAGCTGTAAGTAACAAGAACCTGAAGTGAAACCTTTGTTGTACTGGGACAGTTGACTGTAGTTAGCTGTGGCTGAAAAAGTAGCTGTAACAAGAGACCAGCATCACTGTGGTGAAATCTTCTGGGAAGAATTTCCTCAGGGTCAGCACACAGAAGCTGTGGTTCAGAGGGGGGCCTGAACCTCCACCTCGAGATGGAAGAAGGATTTGGTAATGTGTAGGAGTCTCCTATATGGTTCTGGTGTTGAAATGTGAAGGGGTCACAGATAGTAGCCAAGACTTGGCACTGTGAGAGGCCAGGAAAAGACATTAGTAAAAGTGAAACATCAGTTGCAGTGAAGACCCCAGGATTGCAGGAGTCATGGAGAGAAGCTGAGGCTTTGCACCAGGAGAGGTCAGAAGAGACCATTGGTGAAGGTGCTGCCTCAGTTTCAGTGGAGACCCTAACTTTTTGGAGGTGCCAGGACCATGGGATGACCACCAAGAGCAGCAGCAGGTGTGGAATGGAGCTGGAGTGGACCTGCGAGATGAGCTGTGTGTGCTGTGGACAGCAGAGTCAGATAAGCGGAGCTGCTGAAATCCTTTGGAGCCCAGAAGACTGTGAGTGAATCCCAGATGTCCAGCCTGAGCTACTTTGCTGGACTTAGGGTTTGCTTCTGTGTGTTTGATTCTTCCCTTTGAAATAAGACAGTACTTGTTTTGGATTTTACAGGAGCCTACAATTAAGAAACTTTTAACTGTGAACTTTTAAGTGTACGTTTTATTTTTGGTCTTTTTGAGACAGGGTCTCCCTATAGCTCCAGCTGTCCTGGAACTCATTATGTAGACCGGGCTGGCCTTGAACTCACAATGATCCACCTGCCTCTGCCTGCTGAGTGCTAGGATTAAAGGCATGCACCACCACGCCTGGCTTTAAGTGGACTTCTTAAGAACTGTGGGGCTTTTAAGGTTGTACTCTCTTATGTTGTGATTAATGTTACCATCATACCTTGGGAACAAGAAACGGAAAGGTGGTGGTTTAATAGTGATGTGTTATGTGTTTCAAGTTGACAAGGGGTCAATTGTGCTGGATAGCTTTAGTGTCAACTTGACCCATCTGGGTTGAGGGAGCCTTAGTTGGGGAATTGGCTCCATTGGACTGGCCTGTGGCCATGTCTGTGGAGTGTTGTATTCATTGTTGAGTTATGTGGGAGGGCCCAGCCCACTTTGGGTGGTGCTACCCCAGGCAGGTTGTTATGTACAGTATAAGAAAGCAGGCCGGGCATGGGTCAGGGGAGCAAGCCAGTAAGCAGCATTCCTCCTTGGCCTGTGCTTCAGCTCCTGCCTCCTGGTGCCTGCCCTTAGTTCCTATGCTGGGCTCTCTTAGTGATGAACTGTGGTGACCCAGGAGATGTGAGCCAAATTAACCCTTTCCTCCCCAAGTTGGAATTCGTCAGCGTGTTTTGTCACAGCAATTGAAAGGAAACTAGAACAAATAGCAAGCCAAACATGATACTCTGTTCATCGAGGGATTATGGTCATCTGTGATACCATTAAAGGTTTGAAATATTCAAGTTGTTAGTCCTTACCAGATGTATTGAAACACCTGAATCTCAGAATGGTAGTGATTGATTATAACACTCTTAATCAGATAATTATTCCAAGTAGCAATGTTGCTCTACATGAGGATCCTTCTATTTTATAATCAGTGTATTACTGGGCACTGAACTGTAATACAGAAGAGATCGTTTCAGAAAAAACCAACAACATACCATCATTTCATGTGTATGTGTGCAATTTATGTGTATGTACATGTGCATATGTGTGAGCATGTGTGTCTTCCTCAGTTGCTCTCCAGCTTATTTTTTGAGGCAGGGGCTCTCACTGAATCAGGAGCTTGCTGATTAGGCCTGGTTGACTGGGAATTGTGCCCCAAGGATACTCCTGTCTCTATCTCCTCAGAACTGGCTTTACTGGGACAACCTATGGATGGATTTATGTTGTTGCTGGTTTTGTTTGTTTTGAGATAAGATTTCACTGTATGGAGCAGCCTGGCGTCAAAACACACAGACATCTGCCTGCCTCTGCCTCCCAGGTGCTGGGATTAAAGGCATATGTCACCATACTCAGCTTATGCCTGGCTATTTTATGTGGGTTCTCGGGATCTGAACTCAGGTCTTCATGTTTGTACAGCATGGACTGAGCTGTCTCTTTAGTCTGACCATCCACTTCTCACCTCAGGTTTATATCACCTTTCCAGACTTACATCCTTAAATAGTCCTTAGGAATGTTGATTAGCAACACATAACTATTCCATCACAAAACTGAAAGTCATGCAAATGTGTTGGCAACACACTTGCTATACAGAACATGAAAAATCATTCTTTCTTAAAATATTTTTATGTATTGTTTGTATTTTATGTGTATGAGTGTATTGCCTGACTGTGAGTAAGTACAGCTGTGTCATGTACTGCCCACAGAGGTCAGAAGAGGGTGTCAGATCTCCCGGAACTGGAGTTATGGACAGTTGTTAGTCACCATGTAGGTGCTGGGAATTGAACCCAGGTGCTCTGCAAGAGTAGCCAGCACTCTTAACCACTGAGCCATTTCTCCAGCCTCAAGAAATCATTCTACTACCAAATCAAGACCTTCCAAATCAATGACATTTTTGGTAATCCTATAGTCCAAGGCGTATCAACATAGTGAACAAATGCCTACATCTTGAGTTATGTAACCCCTGGAAAAGGGACAAAGCAACCAGTTATGTATGACATACTTGTGGTAGAATTTATCTCAGAGTTCTGTGCTACTACAATCATTTGTTAAGTGACTGAAATGCTGCTCACGTGAAATGGGGTCCAGAAAAAAAATAGATGCTTTTTCTGTTCAGCACCTGTGGCTTCGAGAATATTGTTGTGGGTCTGTTTGGAGTCTCACTGTTAGCAGCAGGTCAGAAAGAGTTAATCCAGAAAGAAAGAGTTAACTGAAAAATTGAGTTGGTTAAAGTAAGCCTGGTTCCCATGACCACCTTAACCACAAGAATACAGTCTGACCCTGAGTTCCTAGTTCCCAAAACTACCTGAGGTCAGGATGAACTTTCCCAGACCTGAAGGAGTGCTTCCCACCTCCTAAGGAGCCCATTCCTCTCCAACGGGCTTCACACTGCTAAACACAACCAGTCAGCTAAAAGGTCACCACTGCTTGCAGTGTGTTTCTATAGCCTCGTAATTGTGTTTCACTAACAATCACCAATGCTCTCCCTGGTTTGTGTTTTTTTTTGCAGTTTTTGCCTTTATAAACTCTGTGCAGTGGATAGAAGTGTCGTCTTCTCTTCCCTCTGTGGAGGTAGAAGCGGTGCTAATGCGTTAGCTGTCTGATTTGACTTCTCCTCTAAATCCCTCTAAGTAAAGTTTGTTTCCAAGGATTATACCTGGGCGTCTTGGTGTGTGTGTGTGTGTGTGTGTGTTTTCCGGGATGATTCTCAGAACCTAACATCACAAAACCAAAGGCAAGGTTTTAATTAGGTTAGTGACAAACCAGAGACTCAAAAGAAAATATTTCTGGGCTGGAGAGATGCCTAGCGGTTAGAAGCGCCGACCGCTGTTGCAGAGGACCCGGAGGAGTTTCGATCCCCAGCACCCACATGGTGGCTGAGAGCCATCTGAAATTCCATTCCAGAGAACTCCAGTTCCAGGGGAATCCGGGTCCCTCTTCTGACCTCCGCGGCATTGCCGACATGGGTGCACAAACCGGCAGGCAGAAAGTACATTGATACACATACCAGAATAATAAAAATTAAAAAAAAAAGAAATAAATTTCTGAGCTCACTGACGGTAGTGGTTGACCCCAGAGTTCTTATTTTTCCACTAGACGAAACATTCTCAGCGCTACCATGACCACAGCCCATTGCACCTGAAATATACTTCCAAATCTTCCACACTGTCATAGGACAGCATATGTCACGTGTTAAGGTTAGATACCATACATGAGCCCAACATCAATCACACTACAGACAAAGCAAGTCAATCTCCCCAAAGGAGAAGAAACATTGAGCAACCCATAGGGCACTTTTTCCCATGGTGATTCTTGGTCTCCAGGTGGCAGGATTTTTGGAAACTGTCCAAAATAATCAAAAGAGTGGTAGATTTGCTCTTACTTAGACATTTATTTAAGGCATGGGATTTTCCTTCTCAGCCATGTTTTGTGGGGAAAACTAGTATTCGTAGATGTAGAAAATGACTTCTCAACTATTATAATCCACATGTTGGCTGGTTCAAGGGAGCAGTGAAATATTTTGATAGGGTCTTCTTCTGGTGTTAACTTGTCTAGGGTGGCCTACGATGAACTTGAACACTTAATCTTTCTGCCTCTTCGACCTTCCAATCGCTGGGATCACAGCTGATCAACAGATGTTGCTAAAATGACTGTTCTGGAGGGTTTGATATAGTTCTAGTCGCATAGCTACACCCTTAGGTAGTTGGAACAATGTGACTTAGGAGGTAGCAATGCTCTTTCAGTATCAAGTATATAGAGCACTTTCCATCCCAGCCCCATTCATCAATGAATGAAGTCACATGAGGATCTTCTCTATTACTACTAAGAAAGTAATAGCTAAAATTATACTTTCCATACGGACAGTTTTAGATGTTGCTAGAACTTTTTTGCAAGGGGATTCCAAAACTAATACTTTGAATGGGAAATGGAGATAAAAAGCTGATCACTATGGACATTTCACTTTCTCAATCAGCAACTACTTGGGGATGATTCTTTAATTGGTGGAATATGACTCATGCTTCATCGAATTGTATTAGGATGCATGAGATGCTAGAGAGATTCCTGTCTGGAAGTTGTAGACACTCTTAGTACTCTTGTGCTTTATCATTAGAGATTCCAGAAAGTTAAAACACAGATCCACAGGACATGTAATGGTCTAGATATGTTTCATAAAGAATTTGCAGACATCCCACTCAGTCAAGCACCATGATCTTTTAAAGGGCTAACTCTGGTGAAATAATAAAAGAAATGATTGGGAAAAAGTACGGTTTAAATATCAGAGATGACACTGGTGACCTGTTGCCAGAAACCGGGCATGTCATAGTATTTATCTGAAGAGACAACAATGCCGGCTCGGATGAGAGGGGAAAAAAAATCAACACTCCATCCAGAAGTTGTGCTTTCAAAACCTGCAAGGGGCATCAGCCCAACTTTATTAAGAGAAAATCATGACACTTTTCTTCACCTATAGAGGAAATTGTTTTAAGTGACACAAGCTAGAAACCTTCTGTAACATCTTACTACATTCTGGTGTACATGGAACTCTTTGTTGTATGTTCCTGATTATTTTAACAGAAGGGTTACCTATAGTAGCAGGATTACATGTTTAGGGACTGGGAACAGCTGGTGTAGAACTCTCAACCAATTGTTGCAGTTTCTTCTCAAGGTAATGTACTAAGTGATGCCTTTTAAACCTGAAAATCAAGAGACATGCCATTAAAAACAAAAGATACCCCAAAAGCCTGTGACTGGGGAATCACTGTGTGTTTAAAACAAGGGGCTCCCATACATGTGGAAATCCTACATGCATCCCTAGGCACCAGATGCAGTAGCCAATATGAAGAGTTTAGGCTCGAGTGAGGATCAGTGGACAGCTTGATAGGACCGTAGCCTGAGGGAGCCTGGAATGGATTGTCAGATGCAGATAGCACCAGCCGAACAGTGACATCAGGCTTAACCATGAGAGAGGTCCAGGTACTAAGAAACCCCAGCAGATGGCACTGTTCATTCCAGTAGCTTGAAAAGATGTGCAGCGTCCTCTATGCACCTACTGGTTGCTTGTCCTTGATGGCAAATTCAACAAATTGTATCTTGACATCCAGAGAGCCTTGCACTTCATCACAGCAACTTGAAAAGCTGTCATAGTCTGAAGACAATACAAGAATACTTCAGTGTTACTCAGAAGCAAAGAAACAGAACTGATCTCTGGTGTATCTGTACCTCAATAATAGGCTTCATGGGTAAAGATGTTAAATGATGGCTATGTGTTTTCAATGCTAAAAGGAGGTAGCACTATGTAGAATACTAGTAACATTCTTATAATCAATAATTAGAAGACATTAAAATAAAATATGAGAGATATTGAGGCATTTCAGGCAAATAAGGAGGAAATGTCTTAAATTACATAGAAAAACTCAATTCTGGCAGAGCGTGACTCTCTCCTGAGACAGTTCATTCTAAGGAAATGAGAACTTGTTGCCTTGCTTCATTGCTAGCCATTCTCTCTCTACTTACATCAGTCCCCTTCATTACAATTTCCTTCATTATGTCACATTTTATTTCAGAATTAATTTTCTCCGGGTTTACTGGGAACAGATGGGGCGAATCTCCCAATGCAGATTTCCCTGGAGCATTGGAGTCAACTGCAGAGACATTTCCCCTTGCAGATGTGACATCACTATCTTTAGGAATCTTGCTTTGTCAACAGATTTGGCAGTTGTTAGGACAGAATTCTGGTGGGATTGGGCTTCCTGCTTTCCTGGCCCAGGGCTGGGCATTGCATGGAATGCTTTTGGCACATAGCCTGAGGGTAATTGCGGCCATGTCCTCATCCTCTCCTCAGACTTCTTCATGAGCAAGAGCACTTGGAAGCAAAGAGGAAAAAGGGTGGTAGGATGTGGGGTGGGTGAACTCCATCACCCATATGAATCTCCATATGCTCCCACAGGGCCTAGCATAGTATCTCGAGGTGGAGGGTACACTAGAGAAATCGCACCCATGTCAAAGTGACCCAAGGACACCGACACAGAAGGAGGAAAACTCCTCATACCTTATTGGGTCTATGAGCAGATTCACAAACTAATTAGACTGGCACCATGAAGAAACACTCACAGATCCTTGGCAATCATAGCTTAAGTTTCATACTAGTGTACAAGTTGAAAAGCTGAAAGTGTCACAAGATGTCAAAACTTAAGGTATCTGCACCCTTCACTAAATATTCCAACCTGTAGGTGATTCAACTCATTTCACTTTGGGGTGAAAATATAATTCTCTTCTCTCCCCTCTCGATTCTTCCATGTCATCTACACATGCTGTTTGCTCAGGCAGCAGCCAGGAGCTGGAGATCAACAGTGGTCTCATGTTGAGTCACGAAGTGAAAAAAGACATGAG
Source organism: Rhizomys pruinosus (assembly GCA_009823505.1). Taxonomy (NCBI): domain Eukaryota; kingdom Metazoa; phylum Chordata; class Mammalia; order Rodentia; family Spalacidae; genus Rhizomys; species Rhizomys pruinosus. The sequence continues at coordinate 47,216 of VZQC01007684.1, read as the reverse complement.
AGAGAATAGTACAAAGAGCTCCCAGGACCACCAGGGCAGTGGCCATCTGGGAAGAGTGCTCTGTGCAGATCATGAGGAAGAGACAGAGATAAGTTTTGTAGACGCAGAGAAAGGTGTTCAGGACATGGTGAGAGCCAGGGTAGGGGACAAGAGGGAAAGCCGGATTGTGGAGTAAAAGTTGGACACAGAGTGAGGGTGAAAGTGGGACTATGGAACTCGGAGCTTAAGGACCACAGATACATGAGTCAGATTGTGACCTATGTAGGAATACAGGACAGTTTTTTAGCGTAGAATATCCTTACTCTGGCTACCCGGAAGTTGTTAGGATGATGGACAAAGATGGGAAGGCTACTGAGCATAAAACAGACTTATTTGTGCATGGCAGCATTGATCTTGGCAGGGTAGACCAGAATGAAAAGAATTAAAATGGCCTGAACTTTATTTATTATGTTATTTATTTATTTATTTATTTGACTAATGTTTTTAAATAATGTAAGATTATTAATCTAGCTGTTCTACATCACTCTATGCATTTCAAACTGTTTTTCTCTTTCTTAGCTTTCTCACTTCTCCTGTGGAGTTATGTAGAGTATGTTAGTCATCGATGCAGTCCTTTTGTGTTGTTTTGTGTTGCAATGCAGTTACAAAGAAGTGATCCGTTACAACAGTAATTCTGCACTACATCCAAGTAGATCCCTCGTTTGTTCGGGACTGTTTCCCACTCACATGATGGCCCTGCCCACATTTCCCACCAGAGCTCATGATGTCTGCTGCAAATTAGCCTTTTCTCTTTTCTCGCTGTATATAAACACCAATGTGACAGAACCTTTAGGACTGTTATTTGAGCTTACGAGTTGCCTGGTTCCAGGAGGGAGTCAGTTTCGAGAGTCCCTTGTGCGGGCTGGTGGTGGTATTTGTTGGTTTTCCAATATGCGGTCAACGCCCAACTGGCGACAGAAAGCCAGGGGCGATGCAGCAATGAGACAAGGACTTGTAACACTAGGCCCCGGGTGACTACGTCTAGATCGCCACCCTTCAAGACTCCAAAACATGCACCTGGATACAAATTGTCGTTTGTTTCTATTGTTAACTTACAGCATGTGGGTCTAGCTACCATTCAATCCGCAAACTCACGATTCATCCTTTCTTTACACTGCTATAGAACCTCCATTGTGTAGATGTACCAAATTTTCTCTATCTGTACACTAACATGCAGTTGAGGGCATTGGGGTTGAGTTCCAGCTCCTTGTCTATGTGAAGAGAGCTGTAAATAATCATGGCCTATGGCATGTATCTCTGTGGGGGTTGAGTCTTGGGGGTACATGCCGAGAAGTGGTATGGCCGTGGTTCAGGTGGCCAAGTCATTCCATCTTCCAAGGGCTTCTCCACACCTGTCTTTCCATGAGTGGGCTGTACAGGTTTACACTCCACCAGCATGATGAGTGTCCCCTTTTCCCACAACTCCTCCGCACTTGGTGATCCATTTGTTTTCTTGATCCTAGCCAGTCTTATGATTAAGATATATCTTAAATGGTTTTGATTTGCGTTTCCTTTAAGATTAGTGATGGTTGAACACTTTTAAGGTGTTTCTCACCATCTTTATCCCTCACTAGAAGTCTCTGTTCAGCTCTTTGCTCCTGATCTATGTGAGTGGGGTATTTTTTTCTTTCCTTCTTGTTTTTGAGTAATTTAATACTCTGGAACATCAATGCTTATGTCACACGATTTTTGTGGTGCAAGTTTGCTCCCACTCTGTGAGGTTTTTCTCTTCACTTCCTGATGTTTCTTTTCTTTGATGTACAGTAACTTTTTGAGTTTAATGAGGTCCCATTTGGTCAATTGTCGACACTTAATTTGTGTGATAGCGCTGTCTGATTTAGGAAGTCCTTTCCTATCCTATATGTCGTTAGTCTGTCTGCACATTTTTCTTCTATCTGCTTCAGAGTTTGTGGGGTTTACGTTAGGATCTTTAATCCACCTCTGGGATTGCACTTTGTACAGGGAGAGAGGTTGGAGTTTCTTAATTTCATTCTCACAATGTGGTGATACAGTTTTTTCAATCACACTTGTGAAGATTTGCTGTCGTTTCTCCAAAAATGGCTACCTGACTTTAAACTAATACTTGACAGCCAGGCATGGTGGCATGCTTATGCCTTGTCAGAACTCAGAGAAGAAGCAGGGGCAGTTTCTGTGAGTTCAAAGCCAGAGCCTGGTCTACAGACTCAAGTTCTAAGGACAGCTCTGGGTACAGGGACGAACACTTATGAAAGACCAAAAAAAAAAGTGATACTTGATTTAAAGAGAAAGAAAGGAAAGGGAGGAGGGACAACCACAGGGATTCAGCGTAAGACAAAACCAAAGCACATTATGGAGAAGAGAAAGCTAGAAAGTGGCAATCGTGATTACATCCAATCCTGAGAATGAACGTCAGTGTCATCGCAGACCATAGACGCCCATGAGCATTTCTGTGGGGCTGAAGAAGCAGGGGGCCACAGAGCACAATATAGCTGAAGGAGAGGTGAGAGGAAGGCATTCTCACCCTCTCCGAGAGCTTATCAGTGTACCAAACAGGAAGCCATTTGTGAGATCGTAAACTCACACCGCAACCATCCATCACTTTCAGCATTTCACAGGTGTTTTTGTCTACTCTAGAAATAATCCAGTAACTGTCCATCAACCATAACATCCATTACCTCTTTCTGCTGCCTTGACCGAGCCGCAACGGGTTTCTTTGACACTGTGGCCGAGTGTATCTTTTTTTGGGTGGTGGACCACTGGGTTCTCCAACAGGATCCGTGATTTTTTTTGTTAAACGTCCATAGAAAATCTTCAATCAGTAGCCTTCGTTGCCTAGAAACAGCAATGAAAAGAGTAATTTATGGGGCTGAGAGGATGTATAGAGCTATTTAAGAGCACAGCTCCCCTTACAGAGGACTGCGGTTTTGGTTCATAGGTCAGTACACAACCATCTCTAACTGCCAGTTCCAAGGGGTTCTGAAACCCTACTACTGGCCTCCATGTGGCATTGACACAAGGTATAGGTTACAAACAGGAAGGGCAATGGCTGGAGAGATAGGCTAGTTGGTAAAGAGCACCGACGTCTTGCAGAGGAACAAGTGTGATGAGCCCAGCACCCACATGGTGTTGCAGAACCACTGTCTAATCCAGTGAGAACTCCAATTCCAGGGGACATCCACACCTTTCTGAGCCTAGTGTGCATGCACGGCAAGGGTGCACAACCTTACTCATGATCAGTCCATTATACACATAAATAAGTAGGAATAAAATTTAAAAATTAAACAACCAACACATTACAGCAAAACACCATAGAAATCAAATTAGAATAATTTAAATGAAACAAGACCATTAACACAAAAATGTAACATTTTAGTAGAAATAAAATATGAAAATATCAGATATACTCCAATAAAGCAGAAAACACCTTTAAAGCTGGAAATGTTAGCAAAGCCTGTATTCTCAGAAATATGGGAGATGGACGTAAAAGGTTCACATATAAAGTCATCCTTAGTAAATTTGAGGCAGTCTACCCTACATCAGCCCTGCTACACTAGAGTAAATTCAAACACAAACAGAAAATCATAGGCCACAATTTCGAGCATGTCATCAGGAGAAAAAACACCACAGAACAGGAGAAAAGAGGATTAGTACTTTGCCACACATGTAAGAACTGGATTGTGACACAGCAGGGTATGGCATACTACCAAACTGAGCTTTGTTTCTAGTTCCCTAACTAGTCTTCTTAAAACACCAGCCAATAACACACCATACTGGCCATTAGATGCAGGAAACAATCCACTTGTATTGCTCTCCTAAATATCCAGGCAATAAATGCGTAGCCATGTAAATGACAGAGCTGTACCATGAAAAGTATAGATTGACAAAGAGAGTCGAACAAAATGCTGGAAGATGGAAAGAATTCTCATTTCTGGGGTCATGAGCCAGCAAACAGTGTTGGACAAATTGGCATATTACCTGAAATGAAGCACAGCTTCAATGCAAAAATTCCAATAAGAGAATCCCAATGACATTCTTTACAAAACTAGGAAAAGCATCATAAAACCAAGATGCAAGCACAGGAGACAATGAACAAAGAAAGCAATCTTGAGTAAACAAGAGCAATGACAGGAGGCCCCACATACCCCTGACTGCAAGTTATACTATCAGAGTCATGGGAACACAATAGATACACATTCTAGCACACTTGCACACCCTGAGTGTGCACACCACACATACACACAGAGAGAAATGAAGGACAGAGAGATGACAGAAACAGAACAGAAAGACAAGAACAGACACAAAAAAAAAAAAAAAAGAAACACAGAAAGAAAAGAAAATAGAAGACAAAATGTCTGAGAAAAAAGAAGAAAAAGACTAGAGAGGGAGAGAGACAAGAGAGAGGCACAGTGAGGCAGAGCAGAGAGACAAAGAGGAAGACAGATGGAGAGCAGAGATCAATGAAAAGCAGAAGACAGTCAGACATATAAATACAAAGATTCTCAACAAAGGTGAAACAAGCCCTATAATTAGAGAAAAGGAAGCTCTTTCAACACGTGCTGACTTTACAAGCTGAGTATCTATGTAGAAATGACAGAATCGAGATCAAAAGACTGAAACTCACATGGATAGACATGAAATTCTAGAACTCTTATAGTGACACAGGGTAACAGCTCAAGTACTGTGTGGTGGCAAGAACTTTTTGAAACTGATTCCATTAATGCAGGAAAAAGGTAATACAACAAGACAAAGGCATCACATCATNCCCTGAGTTCCTAGTTCCCAAAGCTACCTGAGGTCAGGATGAACTTTCCCAGCCCTGAAGGAGTGCTTCCCACCTCCTAAGGAGCCGATTCCTCTCCAAGGGGCTTCACACTGCTAAACACAACCAATCAGCTAAAAGGTCACCACTGCTTGCACTGTGTTTCTATAGCCTCATAATTGTGTTTCACTAACAATCACCAATGTTCCCCCTGGTTTGTGTCTTTTGCAGTTTTTGCCTTTATAAACTCTGCGCAGTGGATAGACGTGTCGTCTTCTCTTCCTTGTGTGGAGGTAGAAGCGGTGCTAATGTGTTAGCCATCTGATTTGACTTCTCTTCTAAACTCTCATTCTAGTTAAATTTTGTTTCCAAGATTATACCAGGGCTTGTGTGTGTGTGTGTGTGTGTGTGTGTGTGTGTGTGTTTCTGTATGATTCTCAGACCCTAACATCACAAAACCAAAGGCAAGGTTTTAATTAGGTTAGTGACAAACTAGAGACTCAAAAGAAAATAATTTCTGAACTCACTGAGGTTAGTGGTTGGCCCAGGTTCTTATTTTTGCACTTAGGACAAAACATTCTCAGCCACCAGGACCACACCCATGCACCTGAAATCTTCCACACTGTCATAGGACAGCATAGTCACGGTGTTAAGGTTATATACCATACATGAGCCCAACATCAATCACACTACTGATAAAGCAAGTCCAATCTCCCCAATGGAGAGACAACATTGAGCAACCCATAGGGCACTTTTTCCCATGGTGATTACTTGGTCTCCAGGTGGCAGGCTGATTATTTTGGAAACTGACCAAAATAATCAAAGAGAGGGGTAGATTTGCTCTTACTCAGACATTTATTTAAGGCATGGGATTTTCCTTCTCAGCCATGTTTTGGGGGGAAAACCAGTATTCGTAGATGTAGAAAATGACTTCTCGACTATTATAACCCAAGTTGGCTGGTTCAAGGGAGCAGTGAAATCATTTTGATAGGGTCTTCCTTAGTCTAGGGTGGCCTATGATGAACTTGAACACTTAATCTTTCTGCCTCTACCTTCCAACTGCTGGGATCACAGCTGTGTGACAACAGATGTTGCTAAAATGACTGTTCTGGAGGGTTGCATATAATTCTAGTCCAGGAGCACTACCCATGTAGTTGGAACAATGTGACTTAGGAGGTAGCAATGCTCTTTCAGTATCAAGTATATAGAGCACTTTCCATCCCAGCCCCATTCATCAATGNAGACAACATTGAGCAACCGATAGGGGCACTTTTTCCCATGGTGATTCCTTGGTCTCCAGGTGGCAGGCTGATTATTTTGGAAACTCACCAAAATAATCAAAGAGAGCAGTAGATTTGCTCTTACTTAGACATTTATTTAAGGCATGGGATTTTCCTTCTCAGCCATGTTTTGTGGGGAAAACTAGTATTCGTAGATGTAGAAAATGACTTCTCAACTATTATAATCCAAGTTGGCTGGTTCAAGGGAGCAGTGAAATGATTTTGATAGGGTCTTACTTAGTCTAGGGTGGTCTTGAACTTAGTCTAGGGTGGCCTAAGATGAACTTGAACACTTAATCTTTCTGCCTCTACCTTCCAACTGCTGGGATCACAGCTGCATCAACAGATGTTGCTAAAATGACTGTTCTGGAGGGTTGCATATAGTTCTAGTCGAGTAGCACTACCCATGTAGTTGGAACAATGTGACTTAGGAGGTAGCAATGCTCTTTCAGTATCAAGTATATAGAGCACTTTCCATCCCAGCCCCATTCATCAATGAATGAAGTCACATGAGGATCTTCTCTATTACACCTAAGAAAGTAATACTAAAATTATACTTTCCATACGGACAGTTTTAGATGTTGCTACATCTTTTTTGCAAGGGGATTCCAAAACTAATACTTTGAATGGGAAATGGAGATAAAAAGCTGATCACTATGGACATTTCACCTTTCTCAATCAGCAACTACTTGGGGATGATTCTTTAATTGGTGGAATATGACTCATGCTTCTCAAATTGTATTAGGATGCAGTGAGATGACTAGAGAGATTCCTGTCTGGATGTTGTAGAGCACTCCTTAGTACTCTTGTGCTTTATCATTAGAGATTCCAGAAAGTTAAAACAACCAGACTCACACAGGACATGTAATGGTCTAGATTGTTCAGTAAAGATGGTTTGGGACATCCCACTCAGTCAAGCACCATGATCTTTTAAAGGGCTAACTCTGGGAAATAATAAGAAATGGTTGGGGAAGAAGACAGTTTTAAATATCAGAGATGACACTGGTGACCTGTTGCAGAAACCGGGGCTGTCATAGTATTTATCTGAAGAGACAACAATGCCGGCTCGGATGAGAGGGGAAAAAAATCAACAAACCATCCAGAAGTTGTGCTTTCAAAACCTGCACGGTGCAACAGCCCAACTTTATTAAGAGAAAATCATGACACTTTTCTTCACCTGTAGAGGAAATTCTTTTAACTGACACAAGCTAGAAACCTTCCGTAACATCTTCCTACATTCTGGTGTACATGGAACTCTTTGTTGTATGTTCCTGATTATTTTAACAGCAGGGTTACCTATAGTAGCAGGACTACATGTTTAGGGACTGGGAACAGCTGGTGTAGAACTCTCAACCAATTGTTGCAGTTTCTTCTCAAGGTAATGTACTAAGTGATGCCTTTTAAACCTGAAAATCAAGAGACATGCCATTAAAAACAAAAGATACCCCCAAAAGCCTGTGCTGTGGGAATCACTGTGTGATTAAAACCAAGGAGCTCCACATTCGTGTGGAAATCCTGCATGCATCCCAGGCACCAGATGCAGTAGCCAATATGAAGAGTTTCCAGCTTGGAGTGAGGATCAGTGCACGGCTTGGACTACAGTGACACAGGGAGCCTGAGGGAGCCTGGAAGGATGTGTCAGATGCAGATAGCACCAGCCCAAACAGTGACATCAGGCTTAACCATGAGCGAGGGCCAGGGACTAAGAAACCCCAGGCAGGCACTATTCATTCCAGTAGCTTGAAAACGATGTGCAGCTCCTCTATGCACCTACCTGGTTGCTTCCTTGATGGCAAATTCAACAAATTGTATCTTGACATCCAGAGAGCCTTGCACTTCATCAAGCAACTTGAAAAGCCTGTCATAGTCTGAAGACAATACAAGAATACTTCAGTGTTACTCAGAAGCAAAGAAACAGAACTGATCTCTGGTGTATCTGTACCTCAATAATAGGCTTCATGGGTAAAGATGATAAATGATGGCTATGTGTTTCAATGCTAAAAAGGAGGTATCTATATGTAGATACTAGTAACATTCTTATAAGCAATAATTAGAAGACATCAAAATAAAATATGACAGATATTGAAGCATTTCAGGCAAATAAGGAGGAAATGTCTTAAATTACATAGAAAAACTCAATTCTGGCAGAGGGTGACACTCTCCTGAGATAGTTCATTCTAAGGAAATGAGAACTTGTTGCCTTGCTTCATTCCTAGCCATTCTCTCTCTACTTACATCATCCCCTTCATTAAATTTCCTTCATTATGTCACATTTTATTTCAGAATTAATTTTCTCCGGGTTTACTAGGAACGGATGGGGTAAATCTCCCAATGCAGATGTCCCTGGAGCATTGGGGTCACCTGCAGAGACATTTCCCCTTGCAGATGAGACATCACTATCTTTGGGAATCTTGCTTTGATCAACGGAGTTGGAGTTGTTAGACAGAAGTTCTGGTGGATTGTGGCGCTTCCTGCTTCCTGCCACAGGCTGAGGCATTGTCAGAATGCATTTTGGCACATAGCCTGCAGGCAATTTGTGGCCACGATCCTTCATCCTCTCCTCAGGCTTCTTCATGAAGAAGAAGCACCTGGAAAGCAAAGAGAAAAGGGTAGGATGTGGGGTGGGTGAACTCCATCACCCCATATGAGCATCCATATGCTCCCCAGGGCTTAACATTATCTCAGAGGTGGAGGGTACACTAGAGAAATCCCACCCATGTCAAAGTGACCCAAGGACACCACACAGAAGGAAAATACCTCATACCTTCTGGGTCTATGAGCAGATTCACAAACTAATTAGACAGCACCATGAAGAAACACTCACAGATCCTTGGCAATCATAGCTTAATTTCATACTAGTGTACAAGTTGAAAAGCTGAAAGTGTCACAAGATGTCAAAACTTAAGGTATCTGCACACCTTCACTAAATATTCCAACCTGTAGGTGATTCGACTCATGTTCACTTTGGGGTGAAAATAAATTCTCTTCTCTCCCCTCTCGATTCTTCCATGTCATCTACACATGCTGTTTGCTCAGGCAGCAGCCAGGAGCTGGAGATCAACAGTGGTCTCATGTTGAGTCAGAAGTGAAAAAAGACATGAGAGAGAATAGTACAAAGAGCTCCCAGGACCACCAGGGCAGGGCCATCTGGGAAGAGTGCTCTGTGCAGATCATGAGGAAGAGACAGAGATAAGTTGTGTAGACGCAGAGAAAGGGTTCCAGGACATGGTGAGAGCCAGGGTAGGGGACAAGAGGGAAAGCCGGACTGTGGAGTAAAAGATGGACACAGAGTGAGGGTGAAAGTGGGACTAGGGAACTCGGAGCCTTAAGGACCACAGATACGAGTCAGATTGTGACCTATGTAGGAATACAGGGGAGTTTTTTAGCGTGAATATCCTTACTCTGGCTACCCGGAAGTTGTTAGGACATGGAAAAAGATGGGAAGGAGACTGAACATAAAACAGACTTATTTGTGCATGGCAGCATTGATCTTGGCAGGGTAAACCCAAAGATTAAAATGGCCTGACTTTATTTATTTATTTATTTATTTATTTATTTATTTATTTGCACTGGACTTATGCATTTTTAATATATATTTTGTACAAGATTATCAAATCTAGACCCATGTTCCCCACCCTATCCTCCACCCCACCAGAGCTCATGCATTCTTCCAAACATGCTTTTCATCTCTTTCTCAGTCTTTCTCAAAATTCTCCATGTGGAAGTTGACTGTTTTGAGCAGAAGTTCACTGTTTCAGTCAGTTCTTTGATGCAGTCCTTTCTGTTGTTTTGTTGTTTTTGTTGTTGTTTCCAATATGCATCACTCCCAACTGCTTGGTCAAAAAACTCAAAGGCCCATGCACAAGAAATACTTAGAACTAGGTAATTGGCACTAGCATCCACAGATGAGGGATACCATTCGTCGATTGTTTTTCTGGGACTGTATTTCTTCACTCAGCATGATGTCCTCTAGCTCCAGCCATTTTCCTGCAAAGCTCATGATGTCATCTTTCTTTACTGCTGCATAGAACTCCATTGTGTAGATGTACCACATTTTCTCTATCCACTCATCAGTTGAGGGGCATTTGGGTTGGTTCCAGCTCCTTGCTATTGTGAAGAGAGCTGAAATAAACATGGCCGTGCATGTATCTCTGTGGTGGGGTGAGTCTTGAGGGTACATGCCTAGGAGTGGTATGGCTGGGTTGGGTGGCAAGTTCATTCCAAGTCTTCCAAGGGTTCTCCACACTGCTTTCCATAGTGGCTGTACAAGTTTACATTCCCACCAGCAGTGGATGAGTGTTCCCCTTTCCCCACAACCTCTCCAGCACTTGGTATCATTTGTTTTCTTGATCCTAGCCAGTCTTATTGGAGTAAGATGATATCTTAAAGTGGTTTTCATTTGCATTTCCTTAATGATTAGTGATGTTGAGCAGTTCTTGAGGTGTTTCTCAGACATCTCTAATTCCTCGCTTGTGAAGTCTCTGTTCAGTTCTTTGCTCCATCTATTGAGCGGGTCATTTGTTTTCTTTTTTCTTTGTTTTTTGAGTAGTTTATATATTCTGGAAATCAATGCTTTGTCAGATGTATCTGCAGTGAAGGTTTCCTCCCACTCTGTGGGATTTCTCTTCACTTCCTTGATTGTTTCTTTTGATGTACAGAAGCTTTTGAGTTTGATGAGGTCCCATTTGTCAATTGTCGACCTTAATTCTTGTGCAGCTGCTGTCTGATTTAGGAAGTCTTTTCCTATGCCTATGTCTTGTAGTCTGCTGCCAACTTTTTCTTCTATCTCCTTCAGAGTTTGGGGTTTCACGCTGAGGTCTTTAATCCATCTGGAGTTGACTTTTGTACAGGGAGAGAGGTAGGGGTTTAATTTCATTCTTCTACAAGTGGTGATCCAGTTTTGCCAACACCACTTGCTGAAGATGCTGTCTTTTCTCCAAAATGGCCTGACTTTAAAACTAATACTTGAAAGCAGGGCATGGTGGCACATGCCTTTAATCCTTGCAGAGGCAGGTGATCTTTGTGAGTTCAACGCCAGCCTGGTCTACAGAGCAAGTTCTAAGACAGCTGGGGCTACAGGGAGACCCTGTCTAGAAAAGACCAAAAAAAGTAATACTTGATTTAAAAAGAGAAGAAAAGAAAAGGGGGAGAGGACAACCACAGGGATTCAGTAGTAAGACAAAACGCAAAGCAGATTATGGAGAAGAGAAAGCTTAGAAAGTGACTATCTACATCCAATCCTGAGCAATGAACGTCAGTGTCATCGCAGACCATAGACGCCCATGAGCATTTCTGTGGGGCTGAAGAAGCAGGAGGCCACAGAGCACAATAAGCTGAAGGAGAGGTGAGGGAAGGCATATCTCCCCTCTTCGAGAGCTTATCCTGCTCCACCAACAGGAAGCCATTTTGGATCTGTAACTTCACACCGCCACTCTCATTACTTTCAGCATTTCACAGGTGTTTTTGTCTACTCAGAAATAATCCAGTAACTGTCCACTCAACCATAACATCATTACCTCTTTCTGCTGCCTTGACCGGAGCCGCAACGGGTTTCTTTGACACTGTGGCCTGAGTGTATCTTTTTTTGGGTGGTGGACCACTGGGTTCTCCAACAGGATCCGATTTTTTTTGAAACTCCATAGAAAATCCTTCATCAGTAGCCTTCTTGGCCTAGAAACCAGCAATGAAAAGATGTAATTTATGGGGCTGAAGAGATAGTATAGCTATTAAGAGCACTAGCTGCCCTTACAGAGGACTCGGTTTTGGTTCATGTCAGTTACCAACCATCTCTAACTCCAGTTCCAGGGGTTCTGAAACCCTACTCTGGCCTCCATGGGCATTGAACACAGAGGTATAGTTACAACATGAAGGCAATAGGCTGGAGAGATGGCCTAGTGGTAAAGAGCACCGACTGCTCTTGCAGAGGACTTGGAATCGATGCCCAGCACCCACATGGTGGCTGAGAACCATCTGTAACTCCAATTCCAGGAGAACCCCAGTTCCAGGGGAATCCAACACCCTTTTCTGACCTACGCTGCATTGCACGGCACAGGTGCACAAACTTACATGCAGACAGTACATTCATACACATAAATAAGTAAATAAAATTAAAAAATTTAAACAACCAAACATGAAGGCAAAACACTCATAAATAAAATAAAATTAGATAATTTTAAATGAAAAAGACATACACACAAAAATGTAAAATTTTTGTAGAAATAAATATGAAAAATCACATGATCATCTCAATAAAAGCAGAAAACACCTTTACAAGCTGGAAATGTTAGCAAAGCCTGTATTCTCAGAAATTGGGAGATGGAGGTAAAATGTTCACATATAAAGTCATCCTTAGTAAATTTGAGGCTAGTCTACCCTACATCAGACCCTGCTACAAGAGAGAAATTAAAACAAAACAGAAAATCAAGGCACAATTTCGGCATGTCATCAGGAGAAAAAGCACCAAAGAAAGGAGAAAGAGGATAGTACTTTGACACAATGTAAGAACTGGAATTGTGACACAGAGGGTATGGCATACTACCAACTGAGCTTTGTTTCTAGTTCCCTAACGGTCTTCTTAAAACACCATGCCAATAACACACATACTGGCAATGAGATCAGGGAAACAATCCCACTTGTATTTGCCTCCCAAATATCCAGGAATAAATGCAGCCATGTAAATGACAGAGCTGTACCATGAAAAGTATAGATTGACAGAGCGAGTCGAACAAAATGCTGGAAGATGGAAAGACTTCTCATGTCCGTGGGTCAATGAGCAGAAACAGTGTTGGCAAAGTTGCCATATTACCTGAAATGAAGCACAGCTTCAATGCAAAATTCCAATAAGAATCCCAATGACATTCTTTACAAAACTAGGAAAAGCAATCATAAAACCAAGATGGAAGCACAGGAGACAATGAACAAAGAAAGCAATCCTGAGTAAACAAGAGCAATGACGGAGGCCCCACGATCCCTGACTGCAAGTTATACTATAGAGTCATGGGAACACAATAGATACACATTCTAGCACACTTGCACACCCGTGAGTGTGCACACACACACATACACACAGAGATGGAAGGACAGAGAGATGACAGAAATAGAGACAGAGACAGAAAGACATACAGAAACACAGAGACAGAGAGAAACAGAGACAGAAATGTCTGAGAGAAATAGAGACAGAAAGACAGAGAGGGAGAGAGACAGAGAGAGAGGCAGAGTGAGGCAGAGAGACAAAGGGAGACAGGGAGACAGAGATCAATGAAATAGCAGAAGACAGACATATAAATACAAAGATTCCTCAACAAAGGTGCAAACAAGCCCGTAAATTAGAGAAAAGGAAGCCCCTTCAACACATGCTGCTTTACAAGCTGAGAATCTATGTAGAAATGACAAATGGGACCTCATTAAACTCAAAAGCTTCTGTACATCAAAGGAAGCAATAAAGGAAGTGAGGAGAAGACCCACAGAGTGGGAGGAAACCTTCACAGCAGATACATCTGACAAAGCATTAATTTCCAGAGTATACAAGCTACTCAAAAAACAAAGAAGAAAGAAAACAAATGAATCATTCAAAAAGATGGAGCAAAGATCTGAATAGAGACTTCACAGAGGAGGAGTAGAGATGGCGAGAAACATCTTAAGAGTGTTCACACATCTCTTGATAATTAAGGAAACGCAAATTAAAAACCACTCATGAGATACACCTTACTCAATAAGACGGCTAGGATCAGGAACATGAATGACACCACATGTGGAGAGGTTGTGGGGAAAGGGGAACACTAATCCATTGCTGGTGGGAATGTTAAACTTGTACAGCCACTATGGAAAGCAGTGTGGAGAACCCTTGAATCAAAATGAGCCTTCCCATTTGACCCAGTCATACCACTCCTGGGTTTACCCACAAGACACAACTTACTGCAAAGATACATGCACAGCTATGTTTTTGCAGCTCTGTTCACCAATAGCAAAAAGCTGGAACAGCCCAGGTGCCCTTCAACTGAGAGGGATAGAGAAAATGTGGTACATGTTACACTGGAAACTATGCCGCGTAAAGAGGGACAAATCATGAAATTTGCAGGTAAATGGATGGAGCTGGAAGACATTATGTTAAGTGAAGTTAACACAGTCCCCAGAAAACAAACGACCAAATGGTGTCCCTTATATGTGGAGCTAGTACCAACAACCCAGATATAATATTTCTTCAGGAGAGGGAGGCATCGTAAAAGAACAACAGACAGACTGCATCAGAAATGGACTGAACTGGTGAATTGGAAAGGGGGGATTGGTGGGAGAGGGCCACGTGTGTATATTCGATTAAAGCATATTTAATTGCCGTGAAGCTCACAATGTACCCGTTTCTCCTAGACACATGTCTACAGGACACACATGGTGTTTTAGGACTTAGTAAAAGTAAAGTAAACCATGTGTATATTAAACAACATTGGTTTACAGAATCTGGATAAAAATGGTAATGCATCTGAATTAAAGAGATATAATTCGCTGTTCCCCACATTTGCTTTACATAAAACTGTAGAGCAAGACTTTGGGATTGACACATACAAAATGTTCTCTATAATTTCTCTGTTGTACAGTATCACCTTGTAGCATTTCTTTAAGATGATTTAACGTAAAAATTAAGTTTGCTTCCCAAGTTAATCATATATAGTCACCCAAAACAAACAGGGTGAATTTGATGAACTCTATGCCTTGACTCCACCCTATAGTCATGTCTAATACAACTATCTTCTGGAGACTCATACGCTAAAAAAAAAAAGGGGGGGATACAAAAAGACATGAAACCTTTTCATCAAACCCCTGCAATTCAAATCTTAAAACTAAACTATGGGAAAAATTGTTTGTTCCCAACCAGGACAAAACGTCACCAAACTTAACGGGCTGAGAAAGAAAAGATGCAGGTTTGCATTGAGTAGGATGTACCAAACAGTGCAACGGAACGGCTGACCGTGACATCAAAGGAAGAAAGCCTCAGATTGCGTGGGTTTTGGGGTTCAAAAACATCAAACCCCTCTGTGGACTCCCTACATGTAACAATAGTTATCAATGAGTCCTAATGACACTTACCTCTAGGTGCCACAAAGGTTCTGATATGAGAGAGATTTCTTGCCTTCCCCCCCATCAGAACAAGGAGCATATGCATGATGATGAGGTCGTTCCCAACTGTAAAATTGGAGACACTTTGTAGAGGTAATCTCTTTAAAACCGGTAAAACTGCTTCTTTAATTGGCCTACTAGACATTTGGGATAGTAAGGGATTACTCTCTGTTCAGAACCAACTAAATACTTAAAAGTCCTAGGGCTATGCACTCAGGCAATATATTAATACAGGAGGCTCGACATCAGCAATGGATGTTCTACCAGGTGGTGTGGCCCGGTGGCCAAGGCCCCAAAAAGGTAAGGGCTCCTTGCCTCTAAGTTGGGATACCATACAGGAGGAGAGCAATAAGAACCCTGCTGACCGAAGACCTGACGTTAACATGGGGGATATATTGAGACCACACTGCAAGTGTTTACAGTGGCCTCTGGAATGCCAGAGAGTGTTACCAACCAGGCCACTAAACCATAAAGCAAAATTGGTCTCCCTGAGCAAGCAAGGACCTCCAAGTCGCACCAGCTTACACCTCACTGCCTGGAAATTAACTGTGCAGCAGAGGAGCCATGTGCCTGTATATCCAAATCTAATGGCTATTGCTCTCCCCTTGGAGAAATAAACCCATGGCTGAGTGCCACAAGCTTCACTCCTCTAAGGTTAGGAGATGTTATAAGGCCACAGTAAGGACCCTGTCCTATTTAACAGGGGGGAAAATGTAATTCATGGATTAACATATCCAAACAAGTGTCTATGCTAAAGTAACCTACCCATAACTATTACGTGCTGCTTAAATACCTATCATCATATGCTGTTCTCATTAGTAGGATCGACGGTATTCCTGGACAAATGTCAGCCCATGGAAAGGAAACAGCCAGAATGACAGAGTCCAAGTCAACAGCTCCAGAGAGAGTGACTGTTTACCTCTCCACCACCTGTGCCTTTCTAGCCTAGTGGAACACCTTGCGGAAGCGGGGGCGTGTAGAATGTAAGGGCGCGCTTGGGGTGAATGGTGAAACTCCAAGCAATGATAGTGGACATCATTTGATCAACTTGCTGAACCAAACAACCTGTCACCCACTGATGGTGGGGCTTAGGTGTTTGGCACAACAGCCTGCAGATATGTTTTGCATGAAGGATGCTTGTACCTCATGGATTATCACTTCTAGCTAAAAATGAAAAAAAAAAAAATGAGAGAAAGATGCAGGGAAGTTTGGCAGGAATGCATCGATCTGGGATGGGGTGGGGGTGGGGGGAGGGAAAGGGAAAAAATAAAAAAAAAAAAAAAAAAAAAAAAAAAAACGAACTGAATGAAAAAAAATGAATCACAATCATAAAAATTAAAAAAAAACAAAAAAAATGAAGGAGATCGAAGATCAAAAGACTGAAACTCACATGGATAAACATGAAACTCCTACAGTAACACAGGCATAACACATCAAGTAATGGGTGGAGGCAAGAACTATTTTGAAACTGACTCCATTAACACAGGAAAAAGGTAATACAACAAGACAAAGGCATCACATCAAGCTGAAAGTTTGTGTGTAGCAAAGGCAGTATTACCGTTTTGAAGACAATGCTCCCAAGCAGTGTCGGGTTTAAGCCAGGCTGGGAGACCAAGAAGAGGCTCCCTGCAAGCTTGAGGCCAGGCTGGGAAGAAGATGCAGGCTCCAATGCTCACCACGTAAAACAAAGAGTACAGAGCAGGATGCAGAAATCAGTGAAAAGGGGGAGCAGAAAGAACACTTGAAAAAATCGTCGCTTCATGTTTAAAAATGAGATAAAATAGACACACTTCTGTAGAGAAGTAAAACTCCCATGCAACAGAAACTCTGAATGTCTTTGTATCTCGGTAAAAATGGTCAGAACAAAAATCGAAACCTTGTATCCACAAGGCTTGTGGAAAGGGATCCTCTAAATATTCAGGAAAAAAAATTGTTATGGACCACCATTTCTTTTATTAAAAATGTAAAAGAAAAACCTGACCAGTCCCTAACTCATTTTATTAAGCAATAGAAATCTGATACTGAACATTACGTGTTGGTGATGGGCCTTTAATCCCCAGGCACTCGGGAAGGCAGAGGTAGGTGGATCTCTGTAGTTCCAAGGCCAGCCTGTCTACAGAGCGAGCTCCCAGGCACACTGGTACGTAAAAGAGAGACCCTGTCTCCAAAATACCAAAGACAAGTGTAAAACTAAAAAGTAAAATACATAAGGCTACAACGTTCTCCTGAACAGTATAAGAAAACAAAGCCTTATTTAGTTACTTTTCATTTATTTGTTTGTTTTTGATTTTTGATGTGTGTGATGCGTACATCTGCTGGTAGATGTCTAGTCAGGAAACTCTTGCAGTGAGTTCGATCTTTCCACGAGGTTCAGGTTATGAACTCAGATCATCAGGCTTGATTAATACAAACAACTCCCCACTCCCTCCCACTGCCCAGCCAGGTCCATGGCCCCAAGACAAGCATGTTAAGTAAAATCTTGGTAAATAACAAAAGAAATATAGGTGTAAATCACACTGCAGTTTATATTGCTGCGGTGCATTTCAAAGTGAAAAGGCAAGGCTGTTTGCCTTCTCATCATTTAAAGGCAGTGATGGAAAAAGGGGAGGAGAAGGCAGGATCATGTTCAAGGTGGCTTCAATTCAATTCCTATTCCAGGTCCTTGGCAGAGGGCCCGATTTTGTCATATGCAGTTATAATCTATCTGGTAACTCCAGTTCAGGGGGGTCGACACCCTCTTTCTGGCCTGCATGCACAGCATGCCACAGCAAGGAACTTACATGACGGAAGAATTGTCTCATTAAAGAACAAAAAATTTTAATGTAATACCAAACAAAAATAAACCCGGGTTGGGCTGGCGAGATGGCCTAGGTTAAGAACGCCGACGCTTGCTGCATGAGGACCCGGGTTTCAATCCCGGCACTCACCTGGCATCGAGAAAACTGTCTTAAACTCCATTTCCAGGAGACCTCCAGTTCAGGGGAATCTGACATCCTCTTCTGACCTCCGCGGTGTTGCACGACACGGGTGCACAGACTTGCATGCAGACAGTACATTGATGCACATACAGAAATAAATAAATGCCGGGTGTGGTGGCGCACGCCTTTAATCCTAGCACTTGGGAGGCAGAGGCACGCAGATCTCTGTGAGTTAGAGGCCAGCCTGGTCTACAGAGTGAGTTCCAGGACAGTCATAGCTACAGGGAGAGGCTGTCTCAAAAAGACCAAAAAAAAAAAAAAATAAATAAATAAAAATAAACGCTCATAAATAAAATAATTTTAATGAAAAAATATTCATACGAACTTAAACCACCACATTTTTTTAAAGGACACAAAGCTTCTAGGGTAAAATTGCAGTTTAGAAGTTTCCTCCATTTGAGTTCAAAATGAAAAGAGACAGGAAAACAGAGAATCCCCCAAAATGTGAAAAAACAAACCGATTAAAGTTTATGACTCCTTAATTAATTGAATCTAAAAATTCCAAAATGTTTGAAATGACAAAGAGTTTAAGGATTCAGTTTATAATTGATTCATGAGCTGAAAGGTCACTCAAAAAATGAAGGAATGAGGGAATGAAGGAAAGGAGTGAATTTGCTAAGTAGATGAGAAATTCAGCACTGAGAGAGTGTCTAGGGGGGGAATCCACAGAGAGCCTGGAAAGGCAAAGCTCAAGAAATCAACATATTTAATATAAAAGATCTAGACTGGGCTGGAGAGATGATGGCTCAGCACTTAAGAGCATGGTCTGCTCTTGGAGATGACCCAGGTTTGATTCCCAGCACCCAGATAACAACCATGTGTAACTCCAGTTACAAGCGGTGTGACACCCTCTTCTCACCTCCGTAGGCATTGCACAGGACAGGTACCCTTATACACATGCAAGCAATACACTAATACACATAAAATATTTTTAGAGAAAATAAAATAAAAATCTGTCATTAAAAACAGATTTAGACTAATAACATAAGTTTAGAAATTAAAGAAAATATTGAGGAATTATTATATTCACACAGCAAAATAACAACAATGCAACAACAAAGTAGTAATCATGACCACAACTTCTATGAATTCTGGAACATGATTAAGAGATCAATTGTACTTTTCCTGTTCGGCGCCGGCGGCTGGAGGCTGTGATTGCTTTCGCCGGATCTCTCCTTTTCATCGTGTAAGACATCTCTACTGCAAAGACGGTTAATGTACCTAAAACCCGAAGGACTTTCTATAAGAAGTGTGGAAAGCATCAGCCTCACAAAGTTACAGGTATAAGAAGGGCAAGGATTCCCTGTCTGCCCAAGGAAAAAGGCGCCATGATCAAAAGCAGAGAGGCTATGGCAGGCAGACTAAGCGGATTTTCAGAAAGAAGGACAAGGCCACGAAGAAGATGGTGCTGAGACTTGAGTGTGTTGAGCCCAACTGCAGGTCCAAGAGGATGTTGGCCATCAAGAGGTGCAAGCATTTTGAACTGGGAGGAGACGAGAAGAGAAAGGGCCAAGTGATCCAGTTCTGAAACTCCTCTATTGTCTGAGAGAAAAATTCGGAATGAGGCAGTAGAAAAAAATCCCCCCAGAAAATAAAGTAAATGAGGTTGTGTTATTTTGTACCCCCCCAAGAAAAAGAGATCAATTGTATTAGTCACTTTTCTGTTGCTGTGATAAACCCACCATGACTAAGTGAACTTAAAAAAGGAAGAAGCCGCAGGACTGGAGAGATGGCTGAGCGCTTAAGAGTGCCTACTGCTCTTGCAGAGGACCTGGGTTCAATCCCCAGCACCCACATGGTGGCTGAGAACCATCTGAAACTCCAATTCTAGGAGAAATCCAGTTCTAGGGGAATCCTACACCCTCTTCTGACCTCCGCGGCATTGTGCGACACAGGTGCACAAATCTACATGCAGACAGTACATTCATACACATAGAAAATAAATAAATAAAATTTAAAAAAGAGGAAGAAGCCAGGCTCGGTGGCACACAACTTTAATCCTAGCACTTGGGAGGCAGAGGCAGGTGGATATTTGTGAGTTCAAGGCCAGCCTGGTCTACAGAGTGAGTTCCAGGACAGCTGGGGCTACAGGGAGACTCTGTCTCAAGAAGACCAAAAAATAAAAAGAAAGGAAGAGTTCCTTTGAGCTTACGATTAATGGTTCCAGGGTATTAGAGTCCATTGTGGCAGAAGACGAGGTGGCAGGAGCCAGAGCAGAAAGCTGAGGTTCACAATCTTCCAATGAGAACAGGAAACCAAGAGAGAGAGACACTGAAGACTGCAAGGCTTGTTGAACTCACTAAGCCCACCCCCAGTGACATACTTCCTCTGGCATGGCCACATCTTCTAAGACCTTGCAAAACAGCGCCACCAACTGGAGACAAAATGAAACCACCCCACCAATCTTATGACCCTTAGTTTAAAGGAAGTAGCCAAGGTGCTAAAGAGATGGCTCAATGGTTAAAAGCACTGGTAGCTTTTGCAGAGGACTTGGTTTTGGTATCCCACACCAAAATAGCAGCTAAGAATAGTCTGTAACTGTCATTTCAGGGGATCCAATGCCATCTTCTCAACACTGTGGGCATTGCACACCATGGGTAAATTAACATACATGCATGCAAATCAGTCAAACACATTAAACAAATAAATGAATCTAAAAATTACAAAGGAGCCCAGTTTCAATCTAAACACATAGAAAATCTACTCCATGAAAGTCTAGCAGAAAATCCCCTAAATCTTGCAAAACATGTAGATATGAAAATATGGGAGGAATTCACAAGCTCGACTCTATATGAACAGAAAACCACCTCTCCATGTCATCTTATAAATAATGCTAAGAGTGCAGAGCAGGGGCTGAGGGGCATGGCTTAGCGTTTAAGAGCCCTGGCTGTTCTTGCAGAGGACCCAGCTTCTATTCCCAACACCCACATGGTGACTAACCACTGTCTGTAGCTCCTGTTCCATGGTATCTGATGCCCTCTTCTCAACTCCGTGAGCATTGCATGATATGTGTACACCTACCTACTACATACAGGCATTACACTCATAAAAGAAACATAAAAATGAAAATGTTTTCAAATACAGTATAGAACAAAGAAAGAAGAGAGGAAGCGACAAGAATAAAGTTACTCACAAAGGCAAACCTATCAGAGCACCAGGAGGCTTCTCTGCAGGTGCCCCAAGGGCCAGGAACCATAGAATGATATATTTCAGAACTTGAAAGTAAGCAATGGACAACCAAGATTAATACAGCCAGAAGCTTTATCCTTTAAAGTCAGAAGGGAAAGCAAGCCCTTCCATGATAAGGATGCGCTAGAGCAATTCATCACCAGTAAGCCACTACTGAAGAACACACTCCACAGACTACTACACACAGAAGACCAAGCTATGCAGCAGTATGAGAGCTTGGAAAGAAAAATATCACTGGAGAAAAGAAAGGTATATGAAGATTTAGAAAATGCCAAAAATGTTCAACTCAGTAAACCCATACAGCTATGACGAGTAAGGGAAAAACTAGCATATACCTTGTAGTGGTTATCCTCAATGTAAACGGGATTAACTCTCCAAATAATATATGCAAACTGGATGAAGAGCTTAAAAACAAGATTCAAATGTTGCCTGTCTCCAAGAAAAAGCTCTGTCAAGGATGGACAAAAACAGAGTAAAGACATGGAATATTGCATTCGCAGACAAACAGAATCTAAGTGCACCACTTAACAGATATCTACTGAATATTCTACCCAGCAGATGTAGAATACACATTATTTCAGCAGCCCATGGAACTTTCTGCAAAACAGATCCATTTTATGGCATAAACCAAGTCTTAATAGATACAAAACCTTCCATCTTACTACATTATAATGGTAAAGATTAGAAATTAACAACAAAGAATCTGTAGCAATTACACTGATGAATGGATATTTAACAAGCACTTAATTTTTTGTTTATTTGCTTTTTGCTATGTGTATGACTGTTTTTGCCTGCATATATGTAAGCACATCATGTGTATGCAGTGCCTGTGTAAATTAGAAGAGTGTGTCATATGTCCTAGAATCGGACTTAGTGATAGGTGTTATTCACCATGTGGGTGCTGGGAGCTGAAATCAAGACTTCTGAAACAGTAGCCACTTTTCTTTGTTTTTGTGCACACTGTCACGATTTATTGAAATTTTATAAAACCTCAGGCCCCGTGAAAAAATAAAATATAGGGACTTCTGGGCGGGACCGCCCTTCGCCTTTGGAGCCTGGAACAGAGGGTCGGCGCATTTGGGTCGGTGTGGGCAGGCCGGAAGTCAATCAGGCAGGTACATTTGGGGGTGGACTCTTTCCTGGGCTGCGGCTAGGGGGTCTTGTCTCTGAGGACTTTTGGTCAGGACCGCCCTTCGCCTTTGGAGCTGCGAAAAGAGGGTCGTCGGGTTTGGGTCTGTGCGGGNAAGCAGAGTGGCTATGGCAGGCAGACAAAGCTGATTTTCAGAAAGAAGGACAAGGCCACAAAGAAGATTGTGCTGAGACTTGAGTGTGTTGAGCCCAACTGCAGGTCCAAGAGGATGTTGGCCATCAAGAGGTGCAAGCATTTTGAACTGGGCGGAGACAAGAAGAGAAAGGGCCAAGTGATCCAGTTCTGAAACCACTCTATTGTCTGAGAGAAAAATTCGGAATGAGGCAGTAGGAAAAAATCCCCATTAGAAAATAAAGTAAATAAGGTTGTGTTATTTTGTACCCCCCCCAAAAAAAAGAGATCATTTGTATTAGTCACTTTTCTGTTGCTGTGATAAACCCACCATTACTAAGGGAACTTATAAAAGGAACAAGCCGCAGGGCTGGAGAGATGGCTTAGCGGTTGAGAGTGCCTACTGCTCTTGCAGAGAACCTGGGTTAGATCCCCAACACCCACATGGTGGCCGAGAACAGTCTGAAACTCCAATTCTAGGAGAAATCCAGTTCCAGGGGAATCTGACACCCTCTTCTGAACTCTGTGGCATTGCACAGCATGGGTGCACAGACCTGCATGCAGACAGTACATTCATACACATAGAAAATAAATAAATAAAATTTTAAAAAAAGGAAGAAGCCGGGCGTGGTGGCACACACCTTTAATCCTAGCACCTGGGTGGCAGAGGCAGGTGGATCTTTGTGAGTTCAAGGCCAGCCTCGTCTACACAGTGAGTTCCAGGACAACTGGGGTTACAGGGAGACCCTGTCTCAAGAAGACCAAAAAATAAAAAGAAAGGAAGAGTTTATTTGAGCTTACAATTAATGGTTCCAGGGAATTAGAGTCCATTGTGGCAGGAGACATGGAGGCAGGAGCTGGAGCAGAAAGCTGAGGTTCACAATCTTCCAATGAGCACAGGAAGCCAAGAGAGAGACACTGAAGACTGCAAGGCTTGTTGAACTCACTAAGCCCACCCCAGTGACATACTTCCTCTGGCATGGTCACACCTTCTAAGACCTTGCAAAACAGCGCCACCAACTGTAGACAAAATGAAACACCCCACCAATCCTATGACCCTTAGTTTAAAGGAAGTAGTCAAGGGGCTAGAGAGATTGCTCAATGGTTAAAAGCACTGGTAGCTTTTGCAGAGGACTTGGTTTTCGTTCGCTACACCAAAATAGCAGCTAAGAATAGTCTGTAACTGTCATTTCAGGGGATCCAATGCCATCTTCTCAACACTGTGGGCATTGCACACCATGAGTAAATTAACATACATGCATGCAAATCAGTCAAACACATTAAACAAATAAATGAATCTAAAAATTACAAAGGAGCCCAGTTTCAATCTAAACACATAGAAAATCTACTCCCTGAAAGTCTAGCAGAAAATCCCCTAAGTCTTGCAAAACATGTAGATATGAAAGTACGGGAGGAATTCATAAGCTCAACTCTATATGACCAGAAAACCACCTCACCATGTCATCTTATAAATAATGTTAAGAGTGCAGAGCAGGGGCTGGGGGTGATGACTTAACAGTTAAGAACACTGGCTGTTCTTGCAGAGGACCCAGCTTCTATTCCCAACACCCACATGGTGACTAACCACTGTCTGTAGCTCCCGTTCCATGGTATCTGGTGCCCTCTTCTCATCTCCGTGGGCACTGCATCATTTGAGTGCACCTACTTACTACATACAGGCATTACACTCATAAAAGAAATATAAAAAAGAAAATATTTTCAAAAACAGTATAGAACAAAGGAAGAAGAGAGGTTTGATTCCCAGCACCCAGCTAACAACCATCTGTAACTCCAGTTACAAGCGATCTGACACCCTCTTCTCATCTCCTTGGGCATTGTACAGGACAGGTACCATTATACCCATGCAAGCAATAATGTAATACATGTAAAAATGATTATAAAGAAAAGAAAATAAAACTCTGTCATTAGACTTACTATAACATAAGTCTAGGAATTAAAGAAAATATTGAGGAATTATATTCACACAGCAAAACAATAATGACACAACAACAAAGAAGTAATGACTATAACTTCTATGAATTCTGGAACATGATTAAGAGACCAATTGTATTAGTCACTTTTCTGATGTGATAAAACCACCATGAGTAGGGGAACGTATAAATGAAAAAGTTTATTTGAGCTTTGAATGATGGTTCCAGGGAATTAGAGTCCAATGCAGCAGGAGGCATGTTGGCAGGAGCTGGAGCAGAAAGCCGAGGTTCACAGCCTTCCAATGAGCACAGGAAGCCAAGAGAGAGACACTGAAGACTGCAAGGCTTGTTGAACTCACTAAGCCCGCCCCCAGTGACATACTTCCTCTGGCCTGGAAAGGCAAAGCTCAAGAAATCAACATATTTAATATAAAAGATCTAGTCTGGGCTGGAGAGATGATGGATCAGCACTTAAGAGCACAGTCTGCTCTTGGAGATGACCCAGGTTTGATTCCCAGCACCCAGCTAACAACCATCTGTAACTCCAGTTACAAGCGGTGTGACACCCTCTTCTCACCTCCATAGGCATTGCACAGGACACGTACCCTTATACACATGCAAGCAATACACTAATACATATAAAAATGTTTTTAGAGAAATAAAATAAAATAAAAATATGTCATTAGACTAATTATAACATAAGTCTAGGAATTAAAGAAAATATTGAAGAATTATATTCACACAGCAAAACAATAATGACACAACAACAAAGAAGTAATGACTACAACTTCTGGAACATGATTAGTAAACCAATTGTATTAGTCACTTTTCTGATGCTGTGATAAAACCACCATGATTAGGGGAACTTATAAAAGAAAGAGTTTATTTGAGCTTATGAATGATGGTTCCAGGGAATTAGAGTCCAATGTAGCAGGAGGCATGTTGGCAGGAGCTGGAGCAGAAAGCTGAGGTTCACAGTCTTCCAATGAGCACAGGAAGCCAAGAGAGAGACACTGAAGACTGCAAGGCTTGTTGAACTCACTAAGCTCGCCCCCAGTGACATACTTCCTCTGGCATGGCCACACCTTCTAAGACTTCGCCATCCAGCGCCACCAACTGGAGACAAAATGAAACCACCCAACAATCTTATGTCCCTTAGATTAAAGGAAGTAGCCAAGGGGCTATAGAGATGGCTCAATGGTTAAAAGCACTGGTAGCTTTTGCAGAAGACTTGGTTTTGGTTTGCAACACCAAAATAGCAGCTAACAATAGTCTGTAACTTTTGTTTCAGGGGATCCAATGCCATCTTCTCACCTCTGTGGGCATTGCACACCATGGGTAAATTAACAAACATGCATGCAAAATAGTCAAACACATTAAACAAATGAATAAAACTAAAAGTTACAAAGGAGCTGTGTTTCAATCTAAACACATAGAAAAACCTACTCCATGAAAGTCTAGCAGAAAATCCCCTAAAACTTCTGAAACATGTAGATAAGAAAGTACAGGAGGAATTCATATGCTCAACTCTATATGACCAAAAAACCACCTCTCCATGTCATCTTATGAATAATGCTAAGAGTGCAGATCAGGGGCTGGGGTGATGGCTTAGCGGTTAAGAGCCCTGGCTGTTCTTGCAGAGGACCCAGCTTCTATTCCCAATGCCCACATGGTGATAACCACTGTCTGTAGCTTCCGTTCCATGGTATCTGATGCCCTCTTCTCATCTCTGTGAGCATTGCATGATATGAGTGCACCTACATACTACATACCGGCATTACACTCATAAAAGAAATATAAAAAAGAAAATATTTTCAAAAACAGTACAGAACAAAGAAAGATGAGAGGAAGTGAAAAGAATAAAGTTACTCACAAAGGCAAACCTATCAGAGCACCAGGAGTCTTCTCTGCAGGTGCCCCAAGGACCAGGAACCAAAGACTGATATATTTCAGAACTTGAAAGTAAGTGATGGCCAACCAAGATTAATACACCCAGAAGCTTTATCCTTTAAAGTCAGAGGGGAAAGCAAGCCCTTCCATGATAAGGATGTGCTAGAGCAATTCATCACCACTAAGACATTACTGAAGAACACATTCCACAGACTACTACACACAGAAGACCAAGCTATGCAGAAGTATGAGAGCTTGGAAAGAAAAATATCGCTGGAAGAAAGAAAGGTATATGAAGATTTAGAAAGTGCCAAAAATGTTCTACTCAGTGAACCCACACAGCTTTATGACGAGTAAGGGAAAAACTACTATGTACCTTGTAGTGGTAACCCTCAAAGTAAACGCTGTAACTCTCCAAATACAATATGCAGACTGGATGAAGAGCTTAAATACAAGATTCAAATGTTGCCTGTCTCCAAGGAAAAGCTCTGTCAAGGATGGACAAAAACAGAGTAAAGACATGGAATATTGCATTCGCAGACAAACAGAATCTAAGTGCACCACTTAACAGATATCTACTGAATATTCCACCCAGCAGCTGTGGAATACACATTATTTCAGCAACCCATGGAACTTTCTGCAAAACAGACCCATTTGATGACATAAACCAAGTCTTAATAGATAAAAATCATCCATCTTACTAGATTATAATGATAAACATTAGAAATTAGCAACAAAGAATCTGTAGCAATTATAATGGTGAATGGATATTGAACAAGCACTCATAATTTTTTATTTATTTACATTTTGCTATGTGTATGAGTGTTTTTGTCTGTTGCACCATCCAGCGGTGCGAATCATCCGAGGTGGACTGGGAATTAATGACATCTTTAACTTGTCCTTTGTAGTTTCTTTTAATGGTACCAGTTCCTTTTAACTTCTATTATTCCTAATGCTACTAAAAATTATTAACGCTACTAACGACAACACCTTAGAAACCAAGAATATTTATACCAGTAGTGAGCCAATCAGCAGACAGATTATATAACAGTAATGAACCAATCAACTGATAAGATTTGCATCCATAGATACAATTCCTCATGTAAAATATTATGTTAATGAGGTTGACAAGGTAACATAACATATCATCTTAAAAGTTACTGAAGCATGCACAGTGTTCTTCAGCCACCGCCTTTTGGCTACATACCAAATGCCATGGCTACAGACCAAGCGCCATTTCTCTTTAGCCTGTCACTTCAGGCACTCTTTGTCTCCCACAGTCTGCATAATATGTAAGCACACCATGTGTATGCAATGCCTGTGTAAATTAGAAGAGTGTGTCATATGTCCTGCAATTGGACTTATTGATGGGTATTAATCACCACGTGGGTACTGGGAGTTGAACCCAGGTCTTCTGAAATAGTAGCTGTGGGAGTGAAACTTTGTGTGTGGCTTGAGGCAAGAACTTGTAGACCTGTCCCATAAGATCTCTGGTTATCTAATATCTCTGTGGGCATTCAGTTGCCTCTGTGAGTTATCTTTAGCTCCCTGAAAGGTTCGGGATATTATAATGTTTCTTGCTTTGCCCTTCTCTGCAAAGTTCCAGGCCCCTTCCCTTGAGGCTTTGAGCAAAATGTCGCACCTCTAGTTACCTGTGGCACAAACAGGAGCTCTGCAGCCCCCTCCCCAGATTAGAGCCAACGTGGCTCACCCCTCCCTTCCCCCTGCCCCCCACTTCCTTGCCCAGAGCACAGTAACTTTTGGTATACAAGCATACTGCTGGCATCAATAGAGACTCTATACTTCCGGGCTTTGTCTGAGTCCATCTTATTCCCATTTCCTTTGAGTAACTCTCCCAAGTTCTCCTCCCCATCCCTTGCCAGAGCTAAGCCTAGAGATTGTCTGCCTGCAGGCAGGAGACAGCCTTGAGAAATGCAAAAAGGGAAGAACACCGTGTGGATGGTGGCCAGGTGTCACTAACGGACTATTCATACAATTACTAAACTCTGACAAGTAGCCACTATTCTTAACCACTGAGCCATCTCTCCAGCCCCTGAACAATATAGTTAACTTGCTTTATTTTATAAGCATTTTGCTGGCATGTATCTAAGTGCACCTCAAGTGTACAGTAGCTGATGAGGGCAGACAAGGGCACTGAACACCTGGGACTGAAGTTCCAAATGAAGGTTAGCCCTGCATGGGTGCTGGGAACTGAACACAAGTCCTCTGCAAGAGGAGGAGCAAGTGCTCTTAGCAGTTGAGCCATTTATCCAGTCCCAACTATAAATATTTGAACGTGTGGTAGGTCACTGAAGAAAGCAGGGAGGGAATTTTAGGAATTCCTAGTATCAAATGGAAGGGAAAGTATACACTTTGGGATGCAGGAAAGGCAGTTCCAAGGAGAAAGGTTTACAGGTCTGAGTGCCTCCACAGCAAAAATCAGAGAGATTTCCAATGAGCTTAATGATGCTCATCAAGGTCTTAGAAAAATAATAATTAGATATCATCTCACTCCAATAAGTCTGGCTAGGATCCAGAAAATAAATGATACCAAGTGCTATAGAGGTTGTGGGGAAAGGGGACCACTCATCCACTGCTGGTGGGAATGTAAACAGCCACTATGGAAAGCAGGGTGGAGAACCCTCGGAAGACTCAAAATGAGCTTACCACCTGACCCAGTCATACCATTCCTGGGTATATACCCACAAGACTTATCTTTCCACAAAGATGCATACACAGCCATGTGTATTCCAGCTCTCTTCACAATATCAAAGAGCTTGAAGCAATCCAAGTGCCCCTCAACTGACGAGTGGATAGAGAAAATGAGGTACATCTACACAATGGAGTTTTATACAGTGGAAAAGAAAGATGACATCATGAACTTTGAAGGTACATGGATGGAACTAGAAGATATTATGTTAAGTGAAGTAACACAGTCCCAGAAAAACAAGTGATGAATGGCATCCTTCATCTGTGGATGCTAGCGCCAATTACCTAGTTGTAAGTATTTCTTGTGCAGGGCTCCTTGAGCTTTTGTCCAAGTATTTAGGAGTGATGTGTTTTGGAAAGATCAACACCAACAACAACAAAAACAGAAAAAAATTGTGTCAAAGAACTGACTGAAACTGTGAACTTCTGCTCAAAACAGACAACTTCTGCGTTGAGAATTCTGAGAAAGACTGAGAAAAAGATGAAAAAAATGTTTGGCGGAATGCATGAACTCTGATGGGGTGGGGGGTATGGAGGGGGACACGGGTCTAGATTTTGATTTGTACTAAAAAATATCATCAAGAGTCCATACAGAAAGTAAAAAAAAAGAAAATAAATAATTAGGGAAACTTGAAAGAAGGAAAGAAATAAAAGCAGAGCACAGATTAAAGAGTAAAAGAAGAATACAAAGATGAATGAAATAAACCGTTGGTTCTATAAAAGACAAGCAAGATTGCCAAACCATTAGAAGAAATAACCAAAAGAAAGGAAACCCAAAATTGTAAAACTTAGAGTTCCCTCACCCCTGGCTATTAGTACTGATAGTAGTGAAACTCAGAGGATGACTAGGAAATACTTAAAAATTATATTCCAAGAAATTGGAAAATCTAAATGGAATGAATAAATTGTACGTAAATCATATGTAGCAAATGCAACCTAATTGGAGAAATAACAAGCAAGGAGGGATGACCAATATTAAAAAAACACAAAAGCCAAGGCTGTTGGGGTCCACTGCGGAGTTCTAGCAGACCTTTAAAGAACTGTTACATAAAACTGAAAGTCAAGTAAAAATGCCATAGGATTCTATGAGCCAGTATCACTCTACCCCCAAAGCACAGGAAGGGCAAGACAGGAAAATACAATTCCAAAATCAATTATTTGGAAACCTAATTCCACAACATATTAAAATGATAGCTTGCTGGGTGTGGTGGTGGACGCCTTTGATCCCAGCACCTGGGAGGTACAGGCAGGCAGATCTCTGTAAGCCCAAGGCCAGCCTGGTATACATAGTAAATTCCAAGCCAGCTGTGACTACAGGGAGACCCTGTCTAAAAAACACCAGACAAAGAAAGAAACAAAAATGATGGGTCAACAAGTACAAATTAACAATTGTAGTAGATCACATAAGTCGAATGAAGGGCAAAGTGGTATGATCAGGCTGGGCAAGATAAAGGTGTCTGCCTGCCTGCCCCCAGGCCTGATGACTTGAGTTTGATCCTTGTGAACCACATGGGAGGGGGAAACAATCAAGTCTGAAAGTTCGCTGACCTCACACATGCACTGTGCGCTCTCTCTCTCTCTCTCTCTCTCTCTCTCTCTCTCTCTCTCTCTCTCTTTCTTTCTCCCATACACTATACACAAGAAAATGTAAAATGGTAATACAATTAAATATGAAAATCACATGACCATCTCAGTAAATTAAGAAAAGACCTTGACAAGCTTGAAGTGTTAGCAAAACACGTAATCTCAGAACTTGGGAGATGGAGGAAGCAGGGCGTGGGCATGTCGGAGATTGGGCTAACATGTGGGTGTGGGCTAACATTTCAGCCAGCATCACACGACCTGTGATGAAGACCCACGATCTGGGATGACACGTGAGTGTAGGAAGGTCTGGGATTGCCCTCTAGGAGGTGATGTCACGGTTTCTTTCCCAACCATCTATAAGCCCATTGCCCTGCAATAATAAAGAGAATTTTCTACAAGTTGAGCCACCTGAGCAGATCTCTGATTGTTATTGTGTGCATGCTTTCCTTAACCAGTTAGATCTCAGAACTATTAATCTTGGAGTTAGCTTTTCAGCTCGTCTGGCCATGGGACCCAGCAACCCCCAGCTGACTGGGAAGTCATGAAGGGTAACAGCCTCGGCCATGGATGTGTTCATGCTGGGGGCTGGGCTGGGGGGCTATGAGACCAACATCTTCCTGGCCTGGTGTGGCTGCAGAGTTATCAACTCCTCAGCCTCAGATGCAGCCACGAAGCCGGTTTCATGGCTGCTTGTCGGCTAGAAGACCACCAGTCTTGCAGCCATGGAACTGGCTGTGGCATGCATTTGGCCATGACGTCATCAACCTTATGGCTACCAGAGGGCCAGCAACGTCCTGTACAGCAGGCACTTATGACGTTCTACTACAGCAGTATCAGGTTCAAAGTCATCCTTAGCAAGTTTGAGGCCAGTCTCCCCGACATGAGACCCTGCTGCAAAAGTGAAAATAAAACAAAACAGAAAATCAAGGCACAATTTTAGCATGTCATTAGAGAAAAAGCACCATAGAAAGGAGAAAGAGGATAGTACTTTGACACAATGAAAGAACTAGGAATATGCCGGGCATGGTGGTGTATGCCTTTAATCCTAGCTCTTGGGAGTTAGAGGCAGGTGGATCTTTGTGAGTTCAAGGCCAGCCTGGTCTACAGAGTGAGTTCCAGGACAGCCGGACCTACAAGGCACAATTTCAGCATGTCATCAGAGAAAAAACACCATAGAAAGAAGAAAGAGGATAGTACTTTGACACAATAAATAAACTAGGAATGTGGATCAGAGGGTTTGGCATACTACCAATTGAGCTTCGTTTCTAGTTCCCTAACGGTCTCCTTTTTTTTTTTTGAGACAGGGACTCCCTTTAGTCCCAGATGGCCTGGAGCTTTCTATGTAGAGCAGGCTGGTCTTGAATTCACAGATATTTCCCTGCATCTGCCTCCAAAGTGCTGGGATTGAAGGTGTGCGCCACCATGCCCAACAACAGTCTTCTTAAAACACCTTAAAACCTCACCAGAAATTCTTTGATATGAACAGTGCTTTAGGTAAGTTAGCAGCATAGAAATCAGTCGCTTTGCTCCATGCCAATAACAAACATACTGGCAAGGAGATCAGGGAAATAATCCCACTTGTATTCACCTCCCAAATATCCAGGAATAAACGCAACCATGTAAATGACAGAGCTGTACCATGAAAAGTGTAGATTGACAAAGCGAGTGGAACAAAATGCTGGAAGATGGAAAGACTTCTCATGTCTGTGGGTCAATGAGCAGAAACAGTATTGGCAAAGTTGCCATATTACCTGAAATGAAGTACAGCTTCAATGCAAAATTCCACTAAGAATCCCAATGACATTCTTTACAATACTAGGAAAAGCAATCATAAAACCAAGATGGAAGCACAGGAGACAATGAACAAAGAAAGCAATCCTGAGTAAACAAGAGCAATGATGGAGGCCCCACAATCCCTGACTGCAAGTTATACTAGAGTCATGGGAACACAATAAATACACATTCTAGCACACTTGCACATGTGCACACACAGGCACACCCACACAGATGGAAAGACAGAGAGATGACGGAAACAGAGACAGAGACAGAAAGACACACAGAGAAACACAGAGACACACAGAGAGACAGAGAGATAGAGAGAGACAGAAATGTCTGAGAGAAATAGAGGCAGAAAGAGAGAGAGGGAGAGAGACAGAGAGAGAGGCAGAGTGAGGCAGAGAGACAAAGGGAGACAGGGAGACAGAGATCAATGAAACAGCAGAAGACAGTCAGACATATAAATACAAAGATTCCTCAACAGAGGTGCAAACAAGCCCTTAAATTAGAGAAAAGGGAGCTCCTTCAACACGTGCTGCTTTACAAGCTGAGTATCTATGTAGAAACGACAGAATCGAGATCGAAAGACTGAAACTCACATGGATAAACATGAAACTCTAGAACTCCTATAGTGACACAGAGATAAAATCTCAAGCAATAGGTGGAGGCAAGAACTTTTTGAAACTGACTCCATTAATGCAGGAAAAAGGTAATACAACAAGACAAAGGCATCACATCATGCTGAAAGGTTGTGTGCAGCAAAGGCAGCATTACCATTTTGAAGACAATGCTCCCAAGCTGCTGTCCAGGTTCTAAGCCAGCGCTGGGAGACCAAGAAGAGGCTCCCTGCAAGCTTGAGGCCAGACTGGGAAGGAGATGCAGGCTCCAATGCTCACCACATAAAACAAAAGAGTACAGAGCGGAGGATGCAGAAGTCAGTGAAAAGGGAGGAGCAGAAAGAACCCTATGAAAAAATGTCGCTTTATGTTTAAAATGAGATAAAATAGACACACTTCTAGAGAAGTAAAACTCCCATGCAACAGAAACTCTGAATGTCTTTATATTAGGTAAAAACGGTCAGAACAAAAATCGAAACCTTTGTATCCACAAGGCTTGTGGGAAGGGGTCCTCTAAACATTCAGGAGAAAAATTGTGGTACACAATTTCTTTCATAAAATGTAAAAGAAAAACCTGACCACCCCCTAACTCATTTTTTAAGCCAATAGAAATCTGATATGAACATTACATGTAAAAAACTATAGGGCACAATTTATCCTGAAAATAGAAGAAAACAAAACATTTATTTATTTACTCATTTTTCATTTTATTTATTTTGTGTATGTTTATGCATGTTATGTGCCTTGGTTGGAGTGTGAAGGTCAGAGGATAACTTGTGGGTCCCAACATATGGGTTCTAGGAATTGAACTCAGATCATCAGGCTTGATAGTAAACAACCCCCCCAGCCATGTCTCTGGCCCCAAGACAAGCCTGTTAAGTAAAAGACTGTTAAATAATAACGAAACGAAATGTAGGTGGAAGGCACACAATATGCTGTTGTACATGTCAATGGGGAAAGGCAAGGCTGTTTCCCTTCTCACCATTAAAGGCAGTGATGGAAAAAGGCAGAGGGAAGTGCAGGATCATGTTCAAGGTGGCTTTAAGTTCAAGTCCTATTCATGATTTGCAAGGATCAACAACTTAGAATAAAAGGCAACTGATATAACTTTTTAAAGTGTTTCTACAAAAGGTAAAATAGCACATGCTTGCTTTCATAGGACAAGCTAGATTTAATAGTGGGGATGTAAGACATGAAGGCAGATGGAGGACAATTTGTGGGGAAGAAGGGCACTAGCAGGACAGAAGAGTGTCATGTAAGGGGAGGACAAAGAGAGCAAGTACCAAGTGCAATAGTGACAGATGACATAAGCTATCCTAGTGACTCCCACTATCATTGTGTAGGACAACTAACAACAATTAAAGGGCATCTAAAAATATAAAAAACTGTATGATGATGTCAAAATTACTTTAAAATACCAATCATTTTCTCCCTTATCAGCTTGCATAGTCTTTTCTTATAGTATGAGAGCTAGTCTTCAGTGAGAAAGAATTCCAGGTCAGGTCCCACTCCATTGTTCCAAGTCCTGTGTCTGAAGTATGTCCTGTCTTAAGCAATAGTGTCTTAAGTTCAAGTTCCAGGAGGTAATCAAGGGCTATGGCAATAGTTTTTGTGATTTGGGGGAGTCTCTTGGAATACTCTGACCAACAATTTGAAGGGAGGTTTCTCCTGTCTGGCACTATGCTTCTTATTATGTAGCCTTCAGCTATACAAATGCATATATACATATATATGTATATGTATGTATATATATATATATATATATATATATTGTATATGTATTTTCAGTAGGCTTTTGAACTAATACATTCCCCTCTGTTTTTCTTCACACCACCTAAGCATGTTATTTTCTCTCTCTCTCTCTCTCTCTCTCTCTCTCTCTCTCTCTCTCTCACCCAACAACCCAGCATCACTATCTCTATTGGTGCAGTAGTGGCACTTTTATCTTGGAGGTAATCAATAGGTCTCTAATTGGATTTAAAACCCACTCAATGGAACTCATGTGTGGAACTATTAACATAGCCAAATTCACATGTTTAGAAAGGTAATAGATCATAGGAAAAAGCCTACATCTTTCACATCCATAGACGAACATAATTTCTTACTGTATGCTAAATCTGGAACCTTATATTTGTAGGCAATTATACCTCAGACCATTCATCAAAAAAGCTTCTTTTTCCAAGAGACAGAGACTGTTACCAAGTTCTTAACTGGTAAAACAGACAATAAGTGTCTGTGAGATGCCCAGCCTTAAGAGAACCATCTACAATGGAACCTCTACACTTAAGAACATAGCATAACAGAGGATAGAGAGAATATTAATGTATCTCTCACTCCCACCAGCAATGTTTCCTCATGAAAGAGAGGGTATTAATACAGAAATCCACAACTGGCCAAAATGTAGAGAATAAGAGATTGCAGTATTCATATCCCTAGATTGGACTACTCTGTTCAACCTCTGCCACTGAGGGCTCAGAGACTATTGGAGAAGATGGGGCAGAAAGATTGGAAGAGCCGGGGGTTTGGATAACAGAATTTTTCTGGGCCTCTAAAAATTGCTCCGATGAACTTACAGCAATGATGACATCATACACAAGACCTATGTAAACTCAAAACAGACAAAAACTCAGCATGGAAGTGAAGAAATAGGTAAGAAGTCTTAGTCTGTGCTATGGCACTATTGGCAGTTGATCACTGCTGGTTGAGGAAGAATTGGTCTTCTATTTAAGGAAGAGATGAAAGACAGACTTACCAGTCTCCAGTGAATGAACTCAAACGGAGGAGCATCTGGGGAAAAAAAAAAAAAAAACTTGACTCGATAGGCCTTTACATGAATGAGAAAATGCATGAAATCCACTGGGGGGATATAAGAGGAGCAAATAGGTAAGGGGGCCTAAATATGACAAAGATGTATTCATGACATGCACAAAAATTCAATAAAAATATTGTAAAAAACACCAAATGCTCACTTCAGCAGCACATATACTAAAGTTGGAACGATGCACAGATTAGCATGGTCCCTGTTGAAAGATGACACACAAATTCATGAAGTGTTCCATATTTTAAAATAGTGCTGAGCCAGTCGTGGTGGCGCACCCCTTTAATCCTAGCACTTGGGAGGCAGAGGCAGGCAGATCTTTGTGAGTTCAAGGCCAGCCTGGTCTACAGAGTGAGTTTCAGGACAGCTGGGGCTACAGGGAGACCCTGTCTCAAAAAGACCAAAAAACATAAATAAATAAATAAATAAGCCCTTCACATATATGATACAGTGCATGAAATCCAGCGTTGGGGGTCTTTAAGGGGGGTGTGGATGAGGGAAGAAGCATAAAGATGATTAAGATGTTTTCTATAAAATGCACCAAAATTAAATCAAAATATACATTAAAAATAAGAAGAAAGGGGCTGGAGAGATAGCCTAGCGGTTAAGAGCACCGACGCTCTTGCAGAGGACCCGGGTTCGATCCCCAGCACCCACATGGCGGCTAAGAACCGTCTGTAACTCCAATTCCAGGAGAACTCCAGTTCCAGGGGAATCCGAGACCCTCTTCTGACCTCCGCGGCATTGCACGACACGGGTGCACAGACCTGCATGCAGACAGTACATTCATACACATACAAA
>VZQC01007677.1:461562-472423 GCA_009823505.1 Rhizomys pruinosus | reverse complement strand
CTATGATTTTCTAGATTATTTTGATCCTGCCACTTCACCCAAAGCTCTTAATAGTTCTAGGAGTTTTCTGGTGCGTCTAGCATCCCTTAGGTAGACAATATATCATCAGCAAACAGGATAGCTTGACTCTCTTTTCCAATTAGAACCCTTTAAATTCCTTTTCTTGCCTTATTGCCTGAACAAGTGTTCCAACCACTATATTGAAAAGGAATGAAGACAGTGGACAGCCTTGCCGACTTCCTACCCTTTAAGTGGAATCCTTCTGTCATTTCCCTGTGGAATATTGGCTGTGGGTTTCCGTATATGGCTTTGATACATTGAGGAATGATCCCTTCAGACCAATCCCCTCCAGGACTTTAAACATGAAAGGATGCTGGATTTTTCAAAGGCTTTCTCCGCATTTTCCACCTTGAGCTGATGGTGTGTGTTTTGTCCTTCATCCATGATATGTTGATGATGTTCATTCGCTTTGTATGTTGAACCAATCCCTGCATCTCTGGTATGAATCCACTTGTCATGGTGGATGATTCTCTTGATGTGAGTCTGTATGCGGGTTGCCAGAATCCTGTTTAGAATTTTGGCATCTGTGTTCATTAGGGAGATGGGTCATACATTTCTTCTTGTTTGTATCTTTCCCTGGTTTTTGGTAGTAGCGGTTCAAGCTGGCTTCATGGAAGGATTCTGGGAGAAGTCCCTCCGTTGTATCCTTCTGGAACATTTTAAGTAGTATTGGTTGTATGTCTTTTCGAATATTTTATAGAATTCTGCATGCAACCATCTGGGCCTGGGCATTTTTGGTTGGGAGGGTACTTATTACACCTTCAATTCTTCTGTACATGGTTCTGTATTAGCCTGTCGATCATTCTTCTTTGTTGAGCTTTGGGGATTTCCAGGATTTCAGAATATTCATCCATTTCTCTAGGCTTTCAAACTTAGTAATGTATAAGTTTGAAGTATTCTCTTATAATTGTCTGGATCTTTTTCATTGTCTGTTGTGTGATATTTCCCCTTTCTCATCAGAGATTCTATTGATTTGGATTGTTCCCTCTTTCTTTTGTGTTAACTTGGCTAGAGGTTGTCTATTTATTTATTCTCTCAAAGAAACATTTTGGATTCATGATTTTTGTATGGTTTTCTTTGTTTATTTTTCATTGATCTCTGCTCTGATTTTTGTTATTTCTCTTGTCTGCTCGTTTTAGGGTTCATTTGTGTTGTCTCTCAAGTATTTAGCTGCAGTGTTAGACTATCACTTGTGGCTTTTGTTTTTTTTTTAAAATAAAAAAAAAAAAAATAAAACTTCCCTCTTAGGAT
This sequence comes from Rhizomys pruinosus, assembly GCA_009823505.1. Lineage (NCBI taxonomy): Eukaryota > Metazoa > Chordata > Mammalia > Rodentia > Spalacidae > Rhizomys > Rhizomys pruinosus. Next base: position 471,112 of record VZQC01007677.1, on the reverse strand, counting down.
TGCTTTTTTTAAAGTATCCCATCGGATTTTGCTGTGTTGTATTATCATGGTCATTCAGTTTCAGGAATGTTTTTATTTCTTCTATATTTCTTCCTTACCCCCTCATTATTCAGGAGGGTGTTGTTTTAGTCTCCATTGTGTCTGTCGGTGGTAGGTGGTTTAATTCTTGGTGTGATAATGATTTTTTTGCACTGTGGTCTGATAGGAATGCATGAGCTTATTTCAATCTTTTTATATATACTGAGTTTTTTCCTGTGTCCCACTATATGGTCTATTTTGGAGAATGTTCATGAGGTATTGAGTAGAAAGTACATTCTCAGGTGTTTGGGTGTTTGAAATATTCGAAGATGTTGTGAGTCCATTTGTGTTGTATGTTGTCATTTAGTTTTCAGATGTCTCTCTGTTTATCTTGTCTGTGATCTGTCTAGGGGACTTAATGGGGTATTGAAAATCTCCCTAGTATTAGTGCGCTGGGGTTAATCGTGCTTTGAGATCCTGGAGAATTTTCTTTTATAAAGTTGGTTGCACGGTGTTGTTTGGTGCCCATATGTCTTAGGTTGTGATAACTCCTTCATTCTTGATTGTCCTTTGTGCATAAAGATGTAATGTCCTCTTTGTCTCTTTTGAATCCTTTGCTTGCAGTCTATTTGTCTGATATTAAAACACCAACACCTGCTTTCTTTTTTTGGTACCACTTGCTTGAAATACTCCTTCCATTCCCTTCACCTTAAGTTGATGCCTATCCTGAGATGAGATGGTTCTCCTTGTAGACAGCATATAGAAAAATTCTGTTTCCTAATCCAAATCCATTCTCCCAGTCTGTGCCTTTTATGGGGGGAGTTTAGCCATTAATATTTAAGGTATAATGGAAACGATGGATGTTGCTTCCTTCACCTTATCCATTGGGACTTCTTAGCCTCTGATTTTGCGTCCTATGGTTTGTTCTTGTAGTTTTCTTTTGAGGGTGTTTGAGGATTGTGCTCTCTCTTCTGCCCTGAAGTGCTTCAAGTATTTATGGAGAGGTGGTTTTCCCGTAGGTTATGCCATACTTCTTGTTTATTTCATGGAGATTTTTCTCTCTCCTTCAAACTATAATCGACATTTTTCATGGGTATAGTAGGTAAAGTATTCTGGGTGGCTATCCGTAGTCCCTAAACTGGCAAGCTTTGCTCCCTGTTCTTCTTGCTTTCATGGTTTGAGCGAGAAGAGTGTTATCTGATGGGTTTCCATTTGTGTGTGACTTGTTTTTTCTTTTGGAGCTCTCAGAATTTTGTCTTGTTTTGTGGCACTAGCATTTTAACTATGATATGGCGTGGGGTTTTTCCTTTCTGATCTTTGTCTATTTGGGTTCCTATGTGCTTCTTGTATTGTATGGGTTTGTCTTTTTTAGTTGGGAAATTTTAATCTATTATTCTGTTGAAGATCTGAATCAATACCATTCTCTTGGATTCTTTTTTCTCTATTCCTATGATGCGGGGTTTGATCTTTTTCATAGTGTCCCATATTTCCGGTTGTACACTTTTGTGTATTTTTACATTCTTCATAATCTTTTATTTGAGCTTTTTAATGCTCTGTGTTATCTTCCATATATGATATTCTTTTTTCTGCCTCTTCCTCCTTATACTATGAGTCTTTTTCTTTCTTTCTTCTGATGAATGTCGTGTTCTAATTCCTTTCGTTTATCCTGTGTTTTCTTCAGTACTTCCACTTTACTTTTTTGAGCTTCTCAATTCTTATATGGTGCTTCTAAATTATCTTGGTGCTCCTTATTCGTTGGTTGGCTTCTTTTCAGTGTTTCAATTCCTTAGGCGTTTGTTTTTTTTCTCCCTCTAGTACTTACTGGAGTTTGTCCGTGTCCCCTGTTCCTTTATTTCTTTCCGAAGTTTTTCATTGATCCCTCTAGGTTCTTTTTTGAGTTTTTCATTCTCTCTCTTTAGTTTCTGTATCTTATTTTTTTTTCCTTCTAGTTCTTTCATGAGATTGTCCATCTGTTACTTTTAGTTCATTCTGATGTTTGCCATTGTATCCCTCTCTGTCCTTTTCGGTTTTTCATTTTTCCTCTTTAGTTCCTCGAATTCCTTCTTTTTTTCTATGTCTTTAATTCTTGCAAGGTATGACATATTTATTCCTTTAAGATTTGTTCCTTGGGTCTTCTCCAAGTGGTTCCCATTGTATCTATCTCCTACCGGGTTGGTAGCGCTTGATGCAGGACTTTCCTGTGCCTTTCCCATGTTGTCCTTCGTCACGTTCCTGGGATGTGGGCTTCCCTTTTGTGTTCAGATCACAAATACCTTTTACTATGTTAGGGGATGGTTTACTTTCCTCCTTTAGCTGTTTTTGTTTTTTTCCCCTTCCTCCTCCTTGTTTATGGGTTATTGGATTGTCTAGTTTTCTATTTTGCAAACCACTCTTCTTTTCTTGCTCTGAGGGTTCTCCAAGGAAAGGTCCACTGGGATTCTCACCAATCTCGGGGGGGAATGCCTGACCTAACCCGCGCCCCGGCAGCCCGCACCAAGGTGCAGGCCACTAGCACCAGCCCCCTCTGTGTCCCAGCACAAAAGAGACAGATCGGTGTCCCGCCCACGGCCCCCCCCTACCTGCGGCAGAACCGGCAGATGCCTGCCCAGCGTAACTAATTCCCGCCGCCACCAGGTCAGGCCATCGCACTGGCCCCTCTGGTGCCAGCGCAAAGGAGATGTAGGGCGGTCTCGCCTTCTGCCCCCTACCTGCGGCAGCGTCGGCAGATGCCTGCCCAGATAACCACTTCCCTCCCGCACCAAGGTGCGGGGCACTAGCACTGGCCCCTCTGGTCCCCGCACAAAAGAGACAGAGTGGATTTTAATGACCCTCTTCCTCCAAGCTCTTGGAGATGCCTTCTCCAGGCCTGGCATGAATACCTGGCCTTACAGATTTTTCAATAACTCGTTCTTAATAAAATTTTCTTATACTGTTCTTATGCCATCAGTTAAAGACTGACTAGATATGCCCCATGAGAAATTGTACCATTACGCAACTTGCTTATTTTATGGTTTAAGGAAATACAGTTCCATACATACATCTTGATTTTTTTTTTTTGTGGAGCTTCTAGCGAACCAGTCTCCTTTGTCACAAGTCGGTACAAGCGGCTCTGACTAACTGCGAAGAGGACAACCCCAGTGCCCACTTTGTGGACACTGTTGGGAACTGACCTCATCATGAAGAGGTCAGTTGGTTACTTTCTTTTTTTAAATTTTTCTTTTTATGTGTATGAATGTTACTGGTCTGCATGTAGGTTGGTCTACCCGGTCATGAAGTTTGTCACTTCTTTCAACCTGACCAGAGATCGTGGGTACTTCCCAACTGAGGGTCTTTAGCTGGTGGGCCAATGAGGACATATTTCCCACTTTGTCCATGCCTTTCCATCCCTGCCCAGAGACTGCTGACCCATAGACAGGAATTTCAGGCTCAGGCTGTAGGGCTATCTTAGCCTATGTCCACTCACAACCACCAAGCTTCCCCAGTACTGGTGGTCCTCACTGCGAACTTTTTCCAACCCGCTTGGTCACCCAAATGAAATGCCGGCTGCCTTGGCCTGTAGCAACATATAATTTAAAAAAAAAAAATGGCAGCTGGAATTCCATAGTGATGTCATGGGAATATCACATATTTTTTAATTTTTTATTCTTGTTTATTTTATTCCCAAAGACCCAAATATTTACTTAAACACCTTCTAATACTATGAAAACTGGTTGCATCCTTTGTTTTACATGTTGAAAGGGTGTAATCAGTAGGTGGCAATGTAGATCCATTATGTTCAATTTTTTTTAAACATTTTAATAGATAAACTATAACCTTTGTTGAAATTGAATTTGTGTTGGCTGATTAATATAAATCTGCACCTTGAGAAGTACGGCCCATGTTCCAAAACTCAGAGGCGTGTTTTACGGTATTACTAGCTGCACATTATATAGACTTAGAATCCCCAAGTCCACATATTCCATACCCACACCAGGTGAGCACCATAGAGACCGAATACACACAGACAACAGTACATACATACGTTGACATACATACACATAACGAATAGGTTTGTTAGGGTTGACCTGCAAGACGAGAGGAAAGCCCACTTATTATTTGAGTTTCAATGAGATAACATGAAAAATTTTTATAATTGTCATAGAGTTATTTTTACATAATTAGAAAAAATATGTAGTAACGCATCAAAAATAGCTGAAATCCATATGCCACCTCCTCTTAGGCCCATTTGCAAACACATGCCTTCAATGAACTATCCTAAAGTCTACTCCTATTATTTCCCTATCCTGTCCCATCTGGTTAACTACACCTATGCTGTCCCTCTGCTAAGCCTAAATGTCCCTATGTTATTTAAAAAATCCAAATGATTGAGGACAGGTTTTCCATATTAAAGTAGACAGGTCAAAGTTATTGGTAGTCTTGGACTGATTTATCATGTCTTATTAAGGACTTTGGAAAAAATAATTTATCCATATCACAACAATCACAATTAATTATATCCATATTATTATCAATTATCCCATTTCAATCAATGATTATTTTTAACCATTATTAGTCACAATCATCATCATCTTCATTATTATGAATAATAATTGTCAATAATAACTAGCCAAACAACAATGAACAATATACTTAGATTGAATTCTTATCCATAAATTATTGGTAGTTAATTATATCAATAAATATCAATTATAACTATTCATAACAATTCAAACAATAATAACAACAACTTTCCATTAAACTGAATATTATCATACTATAAACCAATTCAAAAATGTTTAACACTAACGGTATAAAACACAAACATTCTTTATTGATTTGTATCTATCTTTGTTACAGGTTGGCCCCCTAATTAGATTTAAACCTGTAGGTTTATAAATGAATTAAACAAGCAAGAACTTTGATTCACTCACCACATACACAGTTTTAAGATGGGTTTTTAGAAACATAAAACAGTTTTTTTTTTTTATTAAAAAAATTTTTTCCATCTTAAATTGAAACCAAATATTTAATCCTGTTGTTCTTAAATGAGCTTTTTAACATATAGTTCTTTAACAAAAGACAATTAAGCGGCTCCGGAGAGATTGGCCTAGCAGTTAAGAGCACCGACCACTCTTAAAGAGGACCCAGGTTTCCCGATCCCCAGCACCCACATGGCAGCCAAGGACTGTCTGAAACTCCAATTCCAGGGACGAACTCCAGTCCAGGGAAATCTCAACACCCTCTTCTGACCTCCGCTGGCATTACATGAAACAGGTGCCATCTAATAACCTGCATAGGGACAGTACATTCATACACATACAGAAAATAAATAAATTTTTTTAAAAAGGCCCATTTATAAGAGCCCAAAGTTTCTTGTTATGGCTCCAGGCCCTGTAAACTTTCCCTAGAAATCCATCTTTTTGTCCAAAATGCTGAAATTAAAGGACTGTTACTTTAAGTCAAAATTTAAAATTGCATAATTCAGATGATTGTTAAGACCCATGTGCTTCAGCTTTCATTGGCGTTGTATTCACACAGCAGGCAGGCTGGTGGAGCCAGAGCACAAACCAAGTGCAAACAGGAATTCTGTGGAAAAACTCTCTAAGGTGAAATACATTTTACAAAGATCAAGATTAAACAGGGAGTATGTTCTGTCACAGCTGTTAAATCTTCTAGAACTTGGGAAGCAGAGGCAGATGGATCTTGCGATTCTAAGGTCAGGCCTGGCGTACTACAGAGTAGTCCAGTGCCACGATTGGGCTATTGGGAGATCCTGTTTCAAAACGTCCAAAAAAAAAAAATCCAAGCTTAAATTAAAGTCGACCTAATTTACTCTTTAATAGGCACATATTTTACTCATAATCGATATTAGGGTACGGTTGGTTTAAGTAAAATATAATTTAAGGTTACGCATGCTGAAATGGATTTCAATTACTTAAGTGATACAGCAAGCTGAACCCCAATTTTTGGATCCACAAATAGCTGGCAGGTGTAGGTAGGAAGAGTTTAAGCGATTTATAAATAGTTGCCAAAAAACCCACAAGAAGAAAAGACAACAATAATTTTTATCTAACAAAACAGATTTTTTATACAAAATTTAAGAGAAACGTATTAAGTGGCCATGGCTTAAAATTATCTGCAAAACAAAACACTCGCTCTTGTTGTGGTCCTATAAAAATCCCTTAATTTGCATCAGAAAGAAGTGGGCCCCAGCCTTGGCAGCCACAGAGCCACTTGGAGACAAATCTAATATTGCACAAGTTAAAAGCTGTGAACTGAACACTGAGGAATATAGTTCTCCTCACAGCCGGGGGTTGCAGTCTAGTTTTTCTTTGAACTTAAAACCACAACCGTTTTATTTTAGAGCTGTAAAATTAATAAAAATTATTCCAAGGCCAATCATGGCTACTAAGCCTTGATACTAAACTCAGCCTTGATGGGCTGGAGATGATAGCCTAGTTGTTAAGAGCACGGACTGCACCTTGCAAAGGGCCTGGGTTCTACTCCCAGCAACCCATGGCGGCTGAGAACATCCCATAACTCCAATTCCAGGAGAATTCCAGTCAAGGGATCCAAAGCTCCTCTTCTGCATGCGTGCATTGCACTCACATGGGGCACAAACCTACATGCAGACAGATTCATACACTATAAAATATAAATCAAATAAATAACTAAAAATGAATTTAATTAAAATTCTTAAAAAAATAAATCACACTTCCTTGAATTTCACTGGCTTTTATAGTTCTGCGACGGAGGACCAAACCATTATGTGGTGTGTGTGTTGTGTTGTGGTGTGGTGTGTGTGTGTATTACAAACGCTTAGTTCAAATCAATATACAAAAATAAATTTTAAAAAAACAAAAATAAGATTAAAAGCAGAGGAAGTAAAAATAAACTGAAAGAAGAAAGAAAGAATAACGAAAGAACAGAAAGAAAGAAACGCAAGAAAGAAAGAAAGAAAGAAGAATCTACCAGAGCCTGATGAAGACAATAGGGACTGGTAGGTATTGCTTAAAGAATTGGGCATTAGAAAGGTTATGTATGATGCTCATTTCTCTGGATCAGATAGAACCATTCATATGATGATTTTTTAAAAATTGATTGATTCAACAGGATTCTATAGACTGGTACGGAGCATTCATGGTTTTGCTGAGTCTTGTTATTATCTGGCTGATTGTAATACTAGGGCTGTGATGCTAACTCAGAGCCTGTGGGAACTGTGGGACAGGATCCAGCAGCAGACATGGGAGGGTAGAGTAGAAACTTTGGCCCTGAAGCAGGCCAACCAGGGCAAGGCAGCCTTCCTGAGACCATAGGGATGGGGAAATATGAACCCCAAGGATGTAACCTTCATGAGTTGTCCTCCATGCTTCCTGGAGATATAGCCATGTCCATGCTTCTGTAAGATGAGGCTCTCCACTCACACCATGCCTGTTTAATTCAGTGATTGAAGTTCTAGGACCAACAATAAGACAAGTGAAGGAGTAAAGGGGACACAAATTAGAAAGGTATCCTCATTAGTAGGTGCGGATTCTATGTATACAGATCCTAAAGATACCATTTAACAAAATACAGTGCTGATAGCAACATCCACTGAACAACAATTCAGGAAAATATTTCAGTCTCAGGAAGTACAAATGGAAAAGAATGAGCAGTATGGCTGGTGTGTGGCACCTAGAAGAGCAAGCTCTCAAGAAGGTAGAGGAAAGTGGGACCAGCTTCCCTGTGTAAGCCAGGTCTTACCAGCAGAGCAAAGTCTCATTGCCCCTCCATCCTTGACATACAGAAGCACAATGAAACAAAATTTTCCCTTAATAAGTCTCATTTTCATTGTGTCTCAGCTTTAACCACTTTAACAACCCTAGTTCCTTGGAAAAGCAATAGTTTAGGATCTATCTTTTATATTTTATTGATTATTTATTACTTGATTACTGATTATCTTTATTTTATGTGTATGAATGGATTGCCTGCATTCACGTAAGTGTACCCATGTTGTACAATGCCTGTGGAGGTCAGGAAAGGACATTGGAGTCCCTGGAACTGAAGTTATAGATGGTTGTTAGTCATCATGTGGGTGCTGGGAACCAAACCTGGTTCCTCTGCAAGAGCAGCCAGTGCTCTCAACTACAGAGCCATCTATCCAGCCTCCTGGGATCTATCATGTAGGTCGACACTGGGTCCTAAAATGGAGTAAGACTGTCTGACTAATTCTACCTCCCCTAGTGTGGTGGCACTCCAGTTGTAGGTTTTTAGAAAATTACTAATCCTATTGGTCCTGCTCTATTTGCTTCTGATACCGAGTGTCCCTTAACAGAGCTCTGTGTTTATGTTTCCTTGCACCATTCTGTTTCTCTACAGGTGACACCTCTCCAACATTCTCATAACAATAGTCATTTGTGTTCAACATGCCTCACTTTTTATTCTTTCTTTTGTCTGATGTCTTCGGCTTTACTCACCTTGCTTTTCTCTGTCCTGCTTTTCCATTCATTTATTCATTAATCCATTCAGTGGTGTTATGCACTCCACCAGAAATGGGAATGGAAAGCGAATAATGAATCATTTCTTTCTAAAATATTGCCTACGTAATCTAATAGTTAAGTTTAAATAACAGTAGAAGTCATAAAGTGTGGGAAGATCCAGTTTGAACTAGGGGCTAGTTCTCAGCTAACATTGTTCAGGGCACTGTGGGAGTCCTCTGACCCTACCCCAAGAGGGAACATAGTGGCCCAGACACATGATGCTAGGCAGAGCAGCAATATACAGTGGCTTGAAACTGTATATTGGGGTCTGTGATTGGCTCTGGGAGATGACGTCATTTTGCTTATAAAAGTGACTTGCAGCAGGCAATAAATCAAATTCTCCATTACTTTCCTTACACAGAATTCCCCGTCATTATTTTGCATGCATACAGGCCAAAGCAGGCCTGGATTTCGAGTGTCAGTGGCTAGCAGACTGGACAGAGGTCTGTCAGATCGCCAGCCTGCTAAGCTAACATGAGGTTGGACAGAGACCTATCAGATCACTACCCTGTTAAGTGAATTGTGAGTGGGTGTAGGCTGAAAATAGGCCATCAGCCATCAGCCTGAAATTCCCCTCCACAGAATACCAGTCTTTCAGCAGGTGGGAAAGCACAGCCAAAATGGGAAGTGTTCTTTGCAGCATCCACTCCCATGCCTGCCACAATGTCTGCCACACCCACTCCAGTAACGCCTGTGTAAACAATATGAGAAATCATATTCAAGGCAGGCGGGGGAGCAATGTCCTACGGGGCTGGACCCCCTGGAGGTCCCTGGCAGAACACTCGGCTAAGATCACCCCCGAGATTGAGATGCTTTCCTAGGATCTTACGTTTTGTGGTGTTGGACTTAGCATAACACTGAGCACAAAAAGATCTTTTCTTAAAGCCAGCTTATAGATACAAAATAAACTATTTGAATGTGTCAAGAACTGGCAATTAAAATGCCTCTCTTGGGCACAGGGCTTTTTCCTGGCAGCAAGAATTTTCTGCAGATCCAAAGTAAAAAACAGACCTTTCTCCTTAACAAACAATATA
>VZQC01007677.1:432652-459796 GCA_009823505.1 Rhizomys pruinosus | reverse complement strand
CTCCGCAGCATTGCACGACACGGGTGCACAGACCTACATGCAGACAGTACATTCATGCAAATAAATAAATAAATAAATAAATAAATAAATAAATAAATAAAATATTTTTAAAAAAGTTTAAAATAGACCAGACAGAGATAAATATTTGAAATGAAATGTCTTCAAAGGTAAAGAAAAAAATAAATAAATAAGAGATACTTGAAGTTACAGACTGAGCTAAGAAGGACCTTGCCCCTGCTGGTTGTTGCTACTTGTGAGTGGTTCTTCTTTCCTGGGGAGCACGGTGCACACCATCAATTGAATCAAATGGAGCAGTCAAAGTAACTCTGCTGGGTAGCTTCAAGTTAAGTAGCTCACATGGACTCCCACTGCAACTCCCTATTTCTCCCACTCTCCTCATTTTCTCAAGTTCTCCCAGGCTTTCTCAGGGGTATCATTTTATCCTCAAGTATGAGCTCTGATAAACTTCACTGATACGCTTATCCTTTGCAAAGATTAAACAGATTACTGGAATTGCCAGATATTAAGGAAATGTTTTAAGCCTGTACTTTGAGATAGTCAAATAATAGTTCTCAAGGGCAGCTTACCAAATGCATTAGAGGAAGTCACTTGGAAACTTCTTACAGCTTTCAGAAACAAGAGAATTGAACTTCTCTTTTGCAGCCAATTCTCTTCAGTCACACACACACACACACACACACACACACACAAATGAATGTTTGCTAACACCCTTTCTCCTGAGAACACTATCTACTGTAAGTGGTGCCAACAGCTGAAAGCACCAAGCCTGCACTTATGTTGTGAGAACAACTCTCTCCCAGGGTCTGTCCAGATGCTTATTAAAATCCAGTGAGTGCCCCCCAAGGATGTGTTGTTTGAGCCAGCATCATAGCTTTTGCAAAGAAAAGAATTTCAACTTGGTGTGGGAAGATGGACCAAGTGGAGCACCATGGTAACAAGGTCAAATTAACCCTTTTGATAAAAGCTACACATGAATGAAAGGATGGCTGGTGACTGAACATGCCATTTAAGGCATTATGGTTGAACTTGTACTCTAAATTACTTCTGGTAGTTCCCATCTTCCACACTGTTAAATTTTTCCTGCTGCATGGTCAATCCTTTTGTAAAATTTCTTCAAAGTGACTACAATAGTACAAAGTACTGACTACATTATTTTGGTTGCTGGAATTAAAATAGATTACAGGAATGGCTGACCAGGAAAGTTATGTATGAATAACCTAACATCTTTTATGTATTCACTGGTCACTCCCAGCAATGGCCAACTCCAGGCCCACAAAGGAGACCTTTCAATCTTCTTCCTCTCCTTCTTCCTCTAAAATACAAGAAATGAACTCTCTCTGCCATGCGAGCCACAACTCTCCCCAAACTCCTTGCCATCCTCTGCCTTTAGCCTTAATGACTCTATTAATGAGTGTCTTATCCCCAAAGAGCAATCTGCCTCAGTATCCCCCTGTGAACCTCAAATCCCAAACCCATCGCTGTGTTCATTATATCATAACCTACTCCAAACTCCTCTCTAGTCTATCCATATTTTTGAAACTAATGCATATTTTGCTACTATCATGTTGGTAGATTTATACATTATAGACTTACTAACTTCTTTCACAGTCTCCAGATCCATACACCATAGTCATTTCTTTTCACCTGTGGGAAAAAGCCCTATGTCTATTAGTCTTGTCAAAAAAAAAATACATATATATATATATATATATATATATATATATATATACACCACTAATATATNATATATATATATATATATATATATATATTCACCACAGCATTCTCATATTAAGCCCAGTTAAGGGAAGATGACTATAGAAGAGTGTGCTAAAAATAGTCCCCATTTTTAAGGCATTTAAAACACATTTGGCTGCTATAAAGAATACTTTTATTAAGTCTTCCTGTGTGAAGAAAATGTTTATTTCTTCTAAAGAAGTGGTGTTTTCCTTTGGCAGATATTGGAAATTACAGTATTTCATAACAATCTGTTGTTTGCTCTTGCTGCTAGTATGCTTAGCACCAAATGTAACATCCACAGACTGTAATTACATAAACTCTAATTGCTTCGCCTCTTTTGTATGGCCTTATCATCATATACTTATTACAAATAGATAGATATAATTGTAAGGTTAAAATATTGAACTTTTAGAGAGTAGGATAGTATTTAAATAACTGAACAAAGATTTTTAGCCTAGATTGGATAAATATGTGAAAGAAATAAATACTTATCAAATTTTTACATGAGAAGAGATTAGTAAAGACTACCTATAGTGCTGAGTACATGTTGAAAGGATAGGGATTTGATCCCTGAAAATATTAGGGAACTGTTACCATGTGAATAGTTGATAAAACAGGATAAATGGGGAATCTGAGGAGGAGTTTAAGATGTTAGACAAATCGAATCTGAGTTCTGTGATTCAGGAGTAAATTTGTTAGTAAAAGGACAATATTTATTATAAATATCATGAGTTCAGTATTTGAGTGGAAGTTGTTTTGGGTACTTATTTTAATAATGTATTCCTATGTTTTTCCTTCAAAACTCCTGTTGTCACACCACACTGTTCATTTGGATTCAAAGATGTCTTCAGATCCAAACAAGGCTTATTGCCTTTGTGATGTTAACTGTGTCTATATTCAGAAGGCAGAGACCAAGCAGTATGCTAAGATCTGTTAAAGCTAATATGGGGGAGTATGTAAAAGAAAATTCATTAAGTCCAGGTTCAAAGTATATCCCCAAATTATGGTTAGATGTTGGTATTTATGGGTTAAGGCCTATGTTCTTAAAGGATGAATGCCCTTGAAAGATGATCAGTGAGAGTATGTTAATGGCTACAGATTCAGAGTATTGTGGCCACATGGAAAGTAATTTAAAATGATCTTATGCAAGAAATAATTGTGCAACTTTATTCTTTTAACTCAAAAAAAGAAGAAAAATAAGGAACCTAGTAAGATCATTATTTCCCCTATATGTGGAAAGAAATAGTCTGGCTTGGGGAGGAACATAGAATTACAAGGAAGAGAAAATTAATGAGATCTATGATGAGCCTTGATTTGTCACCTACCTACTACCCAGCATGCCCAGCTGTATGGTTCATGAATAGCAAGCATCTTATACAGTATATAGCGATTACAGGCCCTCAGCAACCACAATGTTATTCCTGTAATTAGAGCAATGTATAATCACTATAGATAGTCTCTACAGTCTTGACCACTTAGGGCTAATTCCAAGACAGGCTACAAAACCTACTGAGACATATATGTTAGCTCAATTAAGAAATTTGAAATGCATGCTTTGAGAAAGAGTTGGGCTGTCTCATCAGAAGTTTTGTTCTCCAAATCTTAGTGTCCAAACTTAAGTTTTATAATCTTGTGATTTGTTATCACCTAGAGGTCTTGATAGGATTCTTGTTTCCCTCCAATTATAGAATGAAAAGCCAGGGAAAATCTCAGACACAGCAGAGAGAAGCAGACAAATAAACGTTATTTAGGAAAAAAAGAACACAGAGACATGCGCACAGAGATAAGCTCCTTACAGGTGATATGAGAATCAAAACAGAAATTCAAAGCCTCCCAAAAGAGCTGGGGCCCTATGGTTTTGCTGGTATGGGGCAGGTTCGTGTCTCCTAAGTCTGTATTGTCAACTTGAACAAAGAAGAGCGAGCCTATAGGTCACAGATCTAAACTGAATGGGATGTCTAGGTCTGGCCTTGGTTTTAATCTAGACTGCTCTGGATCAGTAAACCAGAAAAAGCACCCTGCTGGCAGGAGAAATAGCCTGCCAGGTCTTTGTCTCAGACCAAGAAGAAGCAGGAAGCATGACATCTTCATTATTCATTAGTGACTCTTCATGCATCTTCAGGACCCAGTCCCTCGCCATCTCAAAAGAAATGAAGAAATCTATGACAAAGGTGACAGATCTTAGCTTGAAACTTTTTATAAGAAAATTTTGGGGCCTTCTCCTAGAATTTGAAGATGAAGAAGATGAGAGGGAAGAAAGAAAACACATTAAAACAGAAGTGGGGAACTGTAGGGATGGCTCAGTACATAAAATCACTTGTATAAATAAGCCTGAGGACCTCCATTTGATCTCTGGAGCCCATGGTGGAGGGAGAGAACTAACTTCTGTAAACAAATTGTCCTGATAGTCACATGCTCACCAATGCATCCATGCACTAACCAGTATACACATACATACATACATACATACGTACACAAATAAATAAATAAATAGTAAGATAAAATAAAAATTGACTAAAAAATCATAAGGGGTCCAGAGCTAGACAGAAGGCTCCATAGTTAGGAGCACTGGCTGCTCTTGCAAAGGACTCAGGTTCAATTTTCAGCATCCACATGGCAGCTAACAACTGTCTATAATTTGAGTTCTAAGGGTTCTGATGTCCTCTTCTGACTTCTGAGGGCATTGTACAACACCGGTGCACTTATATACATGCGGCCAATACACTCATACACACAAAATTAAAAAAATAGTAAAGTATTAAAACCATAAAGGGTCTAAAAGAAAAAAAGAATATGCCAATCAATCAATCTGGTATCAATAACAGAACAAAGGCTCAATAATGACAAATTAAGGGAAGTTTTTTTGCTGTTTCCATTTAAAAAGTTAAGAAAATTACAACTCGGCATTATGGGAAAATAGCAACGAACTAAGCTTATAAAGGAAGCATCACACAGAAAAAAAAAGTCACCTGAAGCAGAGCAGGTACCAGTTTTCAAGGAGTTCCGACAGCTCAGGAGACCTCTGGAACAATACCTTTGATCTCTCTCTCCCTCTGTTTCCAGATGGCTGAGGGTTCTCTTGCTCTGCTCAGATAAATGTCGAGAACAGGTGAAGCACAGCTTCATTAATGTTTGTAGCTCTGATATTTAAGTGTCAGAAGCCCAGCACATAGCAGCTAATGCCAGCAGCTCTGGTGGCCAATGGTGAGTCTTCGACCCCTACTGGCAACCAGGCTAATCATTCCCTGCCCTTCTTCGCCATCATAGCTCTTCCTTTTCTAAAGTGTCTCATCTCCCCACAGCCTCTTGTCTCCCCAGGTCTCAGCTCCTTGAAACTCCCTATTTTCCCTGCACTTCCCTAGCCCTGGCTGTCTCTGTTCACACTGCCTCTGGCTGAGCTGGAACCCTCTAGTCACCCTCTAGTTGCTCAGTGTGCCTGGGGTTAATATCCTGGGGAGTTGGAGATTTCTATTCTTCATATTGCCATCTCTTCCTATTACCAGCGCCGACTATTCTGCCATGATAAGTCCAAGCAGGCAATGCCACCCAGAAAGGCTTTATTGGGACCAAGTGTACAGCACCAGATGGGGCAGTGCACAGGTTTAATTCCTCCAGGACCAAATGGCTAAAGGAAGTTCAGAGAAGGCTTACTTATACTGCTAGTCGCATAATGCTTTCCCTTCTCTTTGCTCATTACCTTTTTGCACAGTATTCAGCCTATGCAGTCTGCCTGCCTGTCTTACTCTCATGGACTGATGTGGTGTGAGCCCAGAGCCCTCTAAGAACAAAGGCAATATGGGCCAGGCCTTATCAATGCTGTTCACCTTCTTCAGAATATAGAGGAAAACTTGAAGCAACTTTGAAATGACTTGGAATGTAAATTAAAATTTTTACATGTCAAGCACCAATTAAAGAAGTTGTCTCCTGCTGGGTGTGGTGGTGCACGCCTTTAATCCTAGCACTTGGGAGGCACAAGCAGGCGGATCTTTGTGAGTTCAAGGCCAGCCTGGTCTACAGAGTGAGTTCCAGGACAGCTGGGGCTACAGGGAGACCCTGACTCGAAAAGACCAAAAAAAAAAAAAAAAAAAAAAAGAAGTTGTCTCCTACATAAGAAGAACTAATTAGCTAAGGAAAGTATCTTCTCCAACCATCCAGTGAATGGTGCATGGTAAGCAATCGTTAGGCTTTGTGCACAATCATGAGACATCATTCTGATATGATGTGCGCACATAGTAATTTAGTATTAGACAACTGGCAGTTCTCAGAGCTTGTAAATATATTCAGAGTTATATGTAAACTCTGGAGAATTGGAGTAAGGCTTAAGGGTTTATTGACTTCACCAATCTTTCATAGATAGGTCAGTAAACTTAATTTCCACAGATATGAAAAGAAAAATAGAAATTCTCCAATACTCCTTTATTTTTAATCCCCATGTCTATAAAACTTTTTTCAGGTATTTGTTTCCTAGGACCAGACTGTGAGTGTGACTTGACTGTGACCTTTATATGCAACCGTGAACTTAGGTCACAATCTCAGTCCTTGGATTCTCTCAAGATTGTTTCATTCAGAATTTCTGAGATTAATTTGACCGCAAAGAAATTGTTTCCAA
Source organism: Rhizomys pruinosus (assembly GCA_009823505.1). Classification (NCBI taxonomy): domain Eukaryota; kingdom Metazoa; phylum Chordata; class Mammalia; order Rodentia; family Spalacidae; genus Rhizomys; species Rhizomys pruinosus. The sequence goes on along the minus strand of VZQC01007677.1, from coordinate 453,426 downwards.
ATGTGAAATCTATAAATTTTCTGGAGGAAAAAATATTTTTCCAACAAAGACCATATGAGCAATATATTGCCATATGGGTTTTTAACATAATATATTAATAAATATATATAATATATAAAAAAAAAAAAAAAAAAAAAAAAAAAAATTTTTAAAATATATTATCTTGTTTTTTTCTCGCTGAGTTATTTGGGTTTCAAGTCTCATCTAAAACAAACATAGTACGAGTTGCCAGCTGTTTAAGTAGTCATTTTTCTACAGAGCAGTTCTATGTAATTTATTTCTCATTTTCTCCTATCTTGAATTTTTCATGTAACACTTGTTATAGTCTTGAAGCTGACAATATTATTTTTACATTTTGCAGAAAACACATTAGGTGGATCTCTGTATATGTTACATTTACATAACTAACCTTCCAAGAGTTTCATTAAATAAATAAAGATCTCGGGGCTGGATAGATGGCTCAGCAGTTAAGAGCACTAGCTGTTCCTCCAGAGGACTTTGGTTCTCTTCCCAGTACCCACATGCCAGCTAACAACCATTTGTGACTCCTATTCCAGGGAAGTCAACACCCTTGTCTGACCTTTGCAGGCATTATATAATGTGGGTGCACTCACATAAACGCAGGAAAAACATTCATACAATTAAAACAAAAATAATAAAATATTTTAAATAGAAAGAGAGTTTCTGTACCTGATTCCATCAATTAATAAATTGCATACTAATGAACTCAAGTATATATTTGACCAAAGAGGTAAAGAGGTAGACAGAAATGTGAGTTTATGTTCTATTGTGACATTGAAAAAGGGGTCAGAAAGCATGCAGCTGTGTGAAAAAGATAAGGATACAGAACCAAGAAAATAGATTAGTTCCTAATATATATTTCAGTGGAGCCACCATAATAAACTAATCTTTACATGAAAGCTTTAAAGACACACTAAGTTACCTTACAATAAAGTGTGTTTCCTGGTTAGCTTACTAGTGGATTTTAGTCAAGTGTGGAGTGTAATTGTCACCAACTAGCAACAAAACTTGCAGTTTGGGCATGGCATGACTTGCAATCTTGAATTCACAGCAGCTGTGATTTCCTGCACAACAGCTGCAGAAGACTGGACTTGTCAGCATCTTGTCATGGATTGAGGAGAGACTCTGAGACCCCAGCCTCTCTGAGGATCTACAGGCAGTTAATAGTCGGGAGAGGGGAGACATTTTTTTCAGTGTTGTAGCCACTGGATACGTGCTCAGACCCCAGGGGATATCCTCTTACATATGCTCCTTTAAGCAGCTTTGGGGAAACTCATTTAGTCACAAAAAAATTATGAAAGTAGAAGGTGGACTAGCTCGGGTCAGTTGCAAGAGGAGGGGCCAAGAAAGAATAATGGGGTGAATACTGTCAAAACACATTACATATATGGAATGATCATAAAGAATCCTGTTACTGTGCATAATTAATATGCACTAATAAAAATATCATTAAAAGCATATTCATCTAAATGGACCTGTCAATAACCTGAACAAGAGAAAACCCTCAGGAAAGCTGCCTGTCCCAGAGACTTCAGAGGCTCAACACCTCAGTCAGCACAGGGGTTCCATGACGTTGTCCATTCTCATTCAAGGTATTTTCTACAAGAATACTTTGGCCTTCACTCACTTTCACCTTTAAAAATGCTTGATTTCTAACAATTTTTCTTGTATTCTACTTATGCACACACAAACAAATAAATGAAAACAAGGCCGACCAGATGGTCAGCTTGTTGAGTGTATAGCGCGGCCTACCTGCAAACTTTAGGACCTGACTTCAATCCCCAGATCTCACAAGGCAACAGGACAGAATGGGCTCCCTAGAGTGGTCCTCTGTCTTCCACATGCACACAGTGGCAAGCACACCCCTGAGCAAGCTTGCTTGCGCTTAAAAGTGTATACACACACACACACACACACACAGACACAAATGAAACAAAAACAAGCAAAAAATCTTTGAATTTATTAACATATTTTGTAAATCAAAAAAAGTGAAAAGAATTCATTTTCCATATGAATGAGATAAAAACAAAGAAAATGTAGAAATAGAATCAAGGCCTCATCTCTGTACTGTTATTTGTAACTCTTGCTATATGTTTTAGTGTGCCATCATCTGTCACATTCAACTAATATTTTAATTATTTTGGATTTTTAGTTGACAATTTTTTTTACATTTCTATTCAATAGCTATAGTTATTAAAATGAACTGGAAATTCTTGATCTTACTTTCCCTGATAATAATTATAAAAAACAGTTCCATTATTCAGTAGTGTCAAAATTATTGGAGCATACTTTCTATAGAGTGAAGAAAGAATGAACTGTTGCAAACTTTCAGCAACGCAACCTGGGAGGATTTCACAAACCTCACAGCACCTATCACGCTGTTGAGAAGTTAGTCATCTGAAATAAGAGTCCTCATGGTAGACTTATGTATTCTGTTAATGTATAAAACCCCAAGTCCCCAAATGCAACAAATCAGTTTATCAGTCTATTAAGCAGAAAGCACGTCATGACCAGAGAGGCGCTCTTCCAAGATCTGAAGGTCATTGCTTTTCCTCACTCTCATTTTCTCGGGAATGTAACGATGGGTTTTCCAGAGACTACATGAAATGTAACAACACAAACTTTTTGTCTTGTGAAAATTGTGTTTGTGTGTTTTAATGGTCCATTTAAATTTTTATAATAAGACAATGCTGCTAGATATAACAAAAATAAAAGTTATCTCCATATATCTCACCCTGTATTGAAATAAAAATGAATCAAATACTTTGATCTTAGACCTGAAAGGGGAACACCAAGAGTAAACACTTGAAGATACAGGCATAGGCAAGGACTTTCTGAAAAGGGTTCCAATAGCTGAGGAAATACTGCAAGGAATTAGCAAATGAGATTGCATGAAATTCAAAACGTCTGCATGACTAACAAAATGATTAATAGAGAAATGATACAGCCTATAGATTGGGGAAAAAAAATCTTTGCCAACTATATACCTGACAGGGGATTAATATCTAAAATATATAAACAACTCAAAAAATTAGACACTTAGAGCCCCATATAGCCCAATTGGTCTATAGGCAAATGAAATGAACAGATACTCTCAAAAGATGAAGCATTGATAGATGACAGACACATGAAAATTGATCTATATCCCAGGCCTTCCAGGAAATAAAAATGAAAACTGCATTGAGATTTGATGTCAGCACTGTCTGAATGGTTGTCATTTAGATTAGCAAGAAAATTATGGCAAGAATGAGAGATAAAAGAAACATAAAGAACTGTAAATTATATCATTTGTTGGAAGATTAAATATATATTAAATAGCATATATACACAAGTGCATGTGTACATAGATATATATATTTGCCTCACACATAATAAATATGTAATACATATGCATGCATGAGACATGAAAATGGAAGAGAACCCATATGGGAAAAGCAAAGGAATTAGCAGGAGCAGGGAGGTGGCCAGGAGCATATAACACAAAGTGAATACAGTCAGTGGAACAACACTCTCGTTATGAACTTCATCACTGTGTACAATGAACATAAACTAATAAACATTTTTAGAATTAAAAATGTCCAACAGTTTTTGTTACTAGCATTTGAAAATCTAAGACTTCTTATTTCTTCAACTACTGACATTTAATATACTAGCCTTTGGAAACTTTAGGAGAAAAAACATATTTAGAAGCATATATATTGGAAGGTATTTAATAAATTTACAACTGTAAGAAATAATTTAATAGTCTCATACCAAATCACTCTCTGTAATTTTCTGATTTTAATAGCATTTTCATTAATTATTTGATAATTTCATATTATGTCACCCTACTCTCCCCCCAATTCCTTCCAGACCCACCCCTACCTCCCTACCTTACCCATGATTCCATGCCTCCTTTTTGTTTGGAATAGCCCATCCAGCCCAGTTTGAGCTGCCCACACATTTCTGGGTAAGGGGCTGTCTACTGAAACATGTGTGACCTACCAGTAGCCATACTCTTAAAGAAAATGGACTCTTCCTCTCTCAGCAGCTAACCAGTGCCAATAAGTTCTCTTCTATGGATGCGACTTTGAGCCCACCTCCATGCTGCAGCTTTGTCTGGCTCAGTCTTATACAGGTCTTGTGGATGGAGGTACCACTGCTGAGGTGATACAGACAAATAGTCTGTGGCTTCCAGAAAATTGATTTCGATATGCTCATCCACTGCCTCTGGCTCTTGCGCCACCTATCTTCTGGGTGTGATCCCTGAGCCTTGGAAGAAGGAAGTGTGAGATAGATGTCCCATTTGTGGCTGAGCAGCCTGTAGTCTCTCATAATGTGCACACTGATTAGTTGTGAGTCTCTGCATAAAGCATCATCTATTGCAAAAAGAAATCAACTTTATCTTTTTTTACTTTGTTATATTTTTAATAATTTTATTGAATATTTATGTTTTATACATCATTTTTCAATCCATTTGAATTGCTTCTATACCCACTTCTCCATTGGCACCTTCCTGCAGCCTCTTTCCTGGCCCCAGATTTCACACATTCTGTCATGTGTGATAGGGTCCATTGTGCCAAATGACTCTCCCTGCCAACTCCTCAGTGCCAGTTCATCGCCCAAGTTCTAGTCAGCATACCCAGAGTCCCTTTCCTAAAGAACGCCAGGTATTCCTCACCCAACCCCAATCAGCTGCTAATATTTCCTCAGGCAAGGTTGGTCTCTGCAACCCATTTCTGCAGTTCTGTACTGGGTTTTTGTTCAGCTGAGCTTGCATGGGTCTTGTGCATGCTGATACCAATGCTTTAGGTTCATATGAACAGGGTCCCAGGGGCTTCATTTATGTTCAGTCTTTTTTTTTTAATTAATTTTTATTGATGCTTTGTGCATTTCGTACATCATTTTCCAATTCAGATCAGGCATATTTCCCTTTCCCTTCCCCCCCACCCCCACTCCATCCCAGATCATGTATTCTGCCGTAACTGTCTTGCATCTTTCTGGGGTTTTTTTGTTTTTGTTTTTGTTTTTTTTTCATTTTTTAGCTATAAGTGATAATCCCTGAGTACAGACATCCTTCGTGCAAAACCAATCTGCAGGCTGTTGTGCCCAAACCCCCACAGCCCCACCATCCAGTGGGGGGTGACAGGTTGTTTGTTCAATCAAGTTGATCAAATGAGTGTCCAGACTACATCGCTGTAGTTTCACCATTCACCCCAATCACAGCCTTTACATTCTACCACACCCCCTCTTCCACAGATTGTTCCCTAGGCTTAGAAAAGGGGCACAGGTGGATGAGAAGTAAAACAGTCCCCTCTCTCTGTTCAGTCTTGTACCACCTCCCTGTCTCTTACAAACTTTCAGCCCCATCTTCTGCAATGTTCCCTGAGCCCTGGGTAGGTGAAGCTGAAAATAGGTGACCTGTTCATGGAACCACACTCTGTAGACTCCTAATCTTCATGGTTTGGCCATTTGCATCCTTTTGAGTTCCTGGCCTCCTATTGCATGGGTGAGCTTCCTTAATGAGAGGTAATTAATGCCTTCTTGAGTCCTTGTTCTATGTTGCATGGCACTTACATGTAGAGGTTGCATTGTGGATGTGTTGTCTAGGCATGAGCAATCCATAGACCATATCTGTGTGTTTGGTTGTGGGACTCTTTGCTGTTCTTCATCTGGTGCAAAAGAAGCTTCTTTTTTGTGTGGTGTCTGGGATATTTTTCTGTAAATATAAGGATACCTCTTTTTTTAATTTTTTAAAATTTATTTATTATTTATTATTTTTTTATGTGTATGAGTATACTGTCTGCATGTAGGTTGTCACAACCTCTGCCATGAGATGCTGCAGAGGTCAGAAGAAGGCTTCAGATTCCCCTGGAACTGGAGTTAAAGACGGTTCTTAGCCACCATGTAGGTGCTGGGAATTGAACCCGGGTCCTCTGCAGGAGCAGTCAGAGCTCTTAACCTCTGAGCCATCTCTCCAGCCCGGATACCTCTTTTGTAGTTAGTAAGATGTTACCTTAGCCTAAGGATGTGTCAACCCTGGGGATTTCTCTAAGACCCATGACCTCTCCAGTCGTGTGCTTCTGGCTATGTTTACAGTACCACTCATGAGTTTCTTCCCACTGAGTGGGCTTTAGGTCCAATTGATTAGCCATTGCTTGCCCCCAAGACAAAAAAGCCACTTTTCCACTAATGTCATATGCTGTGCTGGTCATTGACATGAATATTTCATCTTAAAACTGGTATTGGATTGATGTTCTCCCTTAGTGACTTGCATAGTACTCTCCAAAGCTATGAGAGCTAGCCTTCAGGGGTGTGGCTTCCATATCATTGCCATCTCCATTGCTCTGACCTTCAGTTTCTGAGATGCAATCAAGGGCTGTGGCAATAGCCTGTGTAATTTTGGTAATCTCTTGGAGTACCTTGGTCGATGACTCAAAGGAAGATTTCTCCTATCTGGCACTGTTTCTTGTTATGTAGCCTTAGTCTTTTCACATGGCCTTATGAAAGTCAACTTTACCTTTTAGTATGGTTTTGATTTGCATAAAATTAAGAATAAAGCACACAGAGTTTTCAATTACTCTAAAATATTAATATACTTCAAAGCAGTATTTCTACTTATATTGTTTCCTTTGTTTTCTTATAATTAAAAATTTACTTAATTTTTAAAATTTTCTCTTTCTTAAATATCTACTTTATTTTTTATTTATGTCTGTAGCTCTATATGAATAAATAACAACACGTGTGTGAGTGCCTGCAGAGGCCAAAAGAGGAAATTGGACCCCCTTAAACTTTACTTACAGAAAGTTGTGAACCACCTAATATGGGTGCTAGGAACCAAACTTGGATCCTCTGGAATATAAGTCATCTCTGTCGCCCCCTTTTTAATTTCTTTTTTTTTTTTTTTTTGTCTTTTTGAGAGAGGGTATCCCTATAGCCCCAGCTGTCCTGGAACTCACTATGTAGAACAGGCTGGCCTTGAGCTCTCAGAGATCCACCTGCCTCTGCCTCCTCAGTGGTGGGATTAAAGACATGTGCCACCTCACCCAGCTAATTTCTTATATTGTCCTTTGAACATATTCCCACCATAAAGTTCCATCCTCTCCTTTCTCATCACTCCCATTGTCCCCTCTGTTCCCCTGGACAGTTTTACATCTACTTTCATTTTATACATGCATGCATTATTTTATATATCTACATAAAATTATTATCATCTCCAGTCGAATCCATTTTCTTGCCAACAATGTAAATTTATTTTCTTAAAGGATTTTCGGATTTTATTTATTTTTATTTTATGTGTATGAATATTTTTGTCTACATGTATGTAAGTGAACCACTGGTTTCAATGCCCCCAGAGGCCAAAAGATGGTGTCATATAGAGTCACTGACAATTGTTAGCCTCCATATGTGTTCTGGAAATAAACCTGGGTCCACTTCAAGAGCAGCCAGTACTCCTAACTGCTGATCCATCTCTCCAACCCTCCTTTATTTTTCTATATGGCTTAAAACAATTCCACTGTGTATATACACCACATTTTCTTTATTTTTTGAATTTTTTATTATTTATTTATTTATTTATTTATGTGTATGTGTATGAGTATTTTATGTAAGCGCATGTATGTAAGTATACATGTGCATGGATTGTGATCAGAAGAAGGCATTGGATCCCTTGGAACTCTAGTTAGAGAAGGTTCTTAGCCATCATGTGGGTGCTGAAACTGAACCTGGGTCCTCTACAAGAGCATCCCGTACTCTTAATTGTTGAGTCATCTCTCTAGCTCCTTAAATTTTTTTGCAACTTATTATTTTAGATACATATGCATGTAAATGTGTATATTTGTATATGATCGTGTATATGTATATGTATGTGTGTATGACTGTGGTGCATTTGTGTGTTGTATATATGTGCATGGGGGGATACGTGTACAAATTCTGGGGGAGGCTATGCGCACTCTTTGCCTTACTTCAATAAGATTATTGAACTGGGAGCTAGACTGGCAAGTCCTAGAAATTCTCCTGTCCCCACCCTCCACAGTGATGGAGATACAAGGATGAGTGTCCAGGCGGGTCTGTTTATGTGGATGCTGGGGTTCAAATTTAGATCCTAATGATTGTGCAGTAAGTGTTCTTACCTGCTAAGTCATTTTTCCAGTCCCCTCTCCATTTTCTTTATCCATTCTTCTGTTGTTGGTCACCTGGTTTGGTTCCAAAATTTAGTTATTATTAATAAATATTGAAATAAAATTGCTGTGTAAGAAGTATCTCTGTGCTATATGCATAAATTATAGACCAATAATACTTATAAATCTAGATTTAGACAACCTCAGCAGAACAAATTTGACAGTCTAAAAACAGAATAATGCACCATGGACAAATGAGATTTACCCTGATAACACAAATTTGGTGTATATATAACATATTACATTAAGAGAGTAAAGGAATAATATGATAATCTTAGTAGACACAAAAATGGGCATTCTGGTTTTGTCAAATGTCATTGGTGTAATCCATAGGAAGACCTATTAGAATTTTTGTTTATTTATAATTATTATATATTTTGGGACCAAAGACCACAGATAAAAAATTTCATTTAATCTGGGGCTGGAGAGATGGCCTAGCAGTTAAGAGCACTGACTGCTCTTGCAAAGGACCCGGGTTCAATCCCCAGCATCCACATGGTAGCCGAGAACCATCTTTAAATCCAGTTCCAGGGGAATCTGACACCCTCTTCTGACCTCCATGGCATTGCAAGACACGGGTGCACAAACCTACATGCAGACAGTACATTCATACACATACAAAAATAAATAAAAATTAAAAAATTTTCATTTAATCACATCATGTCAGTTGTACCTACTGTCCATATGATTTATCACTTTTGTATTGGTTTTACCCACTTGGTCATGCAGTATTTGTCAGGCCCTTTCAATGCTTACTTTCTACTTGCTTTTGTACACTGTGCTCTATGGGAGAGAGTCATTATATATGGGTAATATATAAGGGTTCTTCTCCCTTGCAAGTACAGCATCTATATAAATTATTTGGAGTGCTGTTTTATACATAACAGTCTCTATCTAGCTCTCTAGTCACCTAATTGTTTATTCATATCAGTGTGACTCATGAATATTTATTTTATTTCATAGGTTATAATTCTTTACTGCCTTTCTTACATTAATGCTCAAATTTTTCCAACTTTCAGTCATTGGGAAAATGTTCAATTGGTTTCTTTCTGCCTTTGACACACTTCCATGTGAGATCAAAGAAGAGCTCAAGGTGAGACATTACTTTATCAGTTTTGGATATATCAAGTACTATGGTCTCATCTTACATATTTCTTGCCTGGATACTAGAATTAGTTTTTTGTCCGAGGAGTTCTGGTTCTTTTCTTCACATTGAACTTTTTAGATATTGAAAACTGAGATCTATGCTAGATGCTCGATCATTTTAGAACTATAAAAGAATCCTAAGAGTAAAAGTTTTTGAAGTGCTGATCTCATTGCACTGGTACAAATTCACCTAAAATTGTGGGTAACTACCCTGCAGATGCGTGCATCAGAAGATTCGGTTTACTGGGAATGACAAGGGCAGATTTCTGAACCAAAATTATATGACCTGGGTGCATTGTGACTATGAGCAATGGACCTACTCTTATAATTAGTCCCCCAAGCTCACTCAAACTGGACATGTGAACTTCACTTTCTTTACAATTTTCTCAAAGCACAAAAAACCTTGCAAGCAATAGATACCAACTATTTATATCTAATTATTACATATTACATAATTAGCTTTAAAATAAAACACTCTATCTTAATAGTATCTAATTATCTATAGTAATTATTTACTCAAGCATTGATGGTATTTTCACTTGTCATGTCATTTCATTCTTACAACACTGAGAGGAACATTCTTATCTTTACAGATAAAAGTAATGAACCTAGATGAGGTAATGTAATAAGAATAGTTCCTAACCAGCTGTAGGTTAATCATGTTAACTTCTGATTAATAATATTCACTTTACTTTTTCCTACCATAAGAACAAACAATCACTAAAAGTTAAGCTAGGGTAGCTCCCACGGGCCAGGGACTTGCCTGCTAATTCTTTCTTAGGCTGGAGAGTCTCACAGAGTCAAAATGCTGTGTGGGGCTTAGTGAGTGTCCTGGCTAGAAGCCATTCAGCTCTTGCCAAAGTTAAAGTGGTCTATATAAACACCCTTCCAGAGCTGAAGCAACAAAGAAACTAACAACAGCTATAAATTGCCAAATTAACAAAAATGTTGATAGAACCTAAGATTTTACTCTCTACCAAGCATTGTGATAAATATTCAATATTCATCATCTCTTTTTAGCTCACAATAAATGTGCAAGGTCCAAAATAATTCAGTTTTGGGATGTGAAAACTGAACCTTGGAATGATTAATTTTATTTTCTAAAGTGATGCAAATTATAAGCAGCAAAGCCAGTGTTTGAAGCCAAAACCCTGCAACTCCAAGCCCATTTTCTTTGCCATTATAGTGGAGAACAGCAGTTGCTGGCAATCAGAGTCTGCTGTGGACATTTTTCAGAACTTAGTAACAACAACAAGCTTCCTTTCAGTTCTGGGGTTGCAAATATTTATACAATGCAAATGAAAAATAGAGCTTTTAAGAGATGCAAAAATGTAAATGATGATGGCTTCATGCTTAATATGAGAATGTTGAGCTAGCATGAACAGAACCCTTGAGAAATTTCCACAGTCGACATTGATCCCAGGAAAGCGGTCCAGGGTCAACACAGAAATCAGATAAATTAGGGTAAGGACTTGGCTCGCTGTCATTCCTAGAAAGGTATATGTTCATTTTCACATGGAGGGAGACCAGCCATTCACAGTTATGGTGTCTGTTTTATTTGTAGTTCGAATCTATGTGCTGTGGTGGGCTTTGTGACTCTATGAGAGCTAATTTTATATGTTGACTTGACAAGGCCACAGGAAAGCCAGACATATATATGGTCAAATATTTTTCCTAGTGTGTTTGTGAAGACATATCAAGATAAAGCTAACACTCAAACTGGTTATTAAATAATAAGAATGTCCCCCAAGACCACCATATTAAATAGGATCTTTAAGCTGTTGCCAGATATTTATTACTAATGTAGAAGCCCACTCTTTATTTTTATGTTTTATGTTATGGAAAGAATGAACTTCACAGTTTTATTGATTTATCTATGAATTCTTTCATATATATCCCATCAACTTGGGCACTTGAGTAGATCAAAGGAGGGTGTTGTAAGAGGAAAAACTCTTGTGACCAGATTTCTTTGACCTGGGACATTGGTCTTTTCCTATCTTCTGACTCAAATCGACACTGGGATTTGAGATTGCTGGCTCAACAACATTGATTTTCCTGGCTTTTCCACCTTCAAATCCAACAAGAACTTATTATTTTACCTGTGTCTCCAGGTTGCTAACAAAGACATGGACTCCTTGCTTCTCTAGAGGCCTCTTCATCAGCCTAAACTCCCAGAACCCTGCAGTAGATCTTCCTCATTAGGAAGATGAGGAATGCACATAGAGAAAAGAACAGCTTTGCAGTTTCAGAAAGGATGTTATGTCATGACACAAAAAGCAGTTAAACAGACTCTACAAGAACAGAAAATACTGGCATTTTTAGTCATGGACCCACAGGTAGCCTTTGAGTTTGAGAAGAAAGAAATGAACAGAACCAAAATAGTGGGACAGTACATGAACTACATAGGCTAGCATATTTCTGGCACATATTATACCTTCTAGAACTATTTCTGATTGCATGTATAAGATGAGATGTGTAATCATACTCAAGTATTAGAAGGGAAGTCAAAACATTAGTAGCAGTGAAACTTGTTAAACTAGAATACTTATCAGTGGTTTTAATCATAGTTTATTTTCAAATTAATTATTAATTTTAATATAACAAAAGAGTTAAAAAATTAAACGAGGAGGTAGAGAGAAGGACCATCATTTAAGAACTCTGGCTGCCCTTCTAAAGGACCCAGGTTTGTTTCCTAGCACCCACATGGCAGCTCACAACCATCTGTAATTCCAGGGGGAATCCTACATCCTTTTCTGACCTTCACAGGTACCAGGATCACAGATGCTATACTTACACACATCCAGTCAAGCATTTAGATACATAAAATTAAAATAAATCTTAAAGACATACAGAAGTAATAGCAAAATAAAATATTTTAATGAAAAATAAATTCTGGGGCTGGAGACATGGCTCAGTGGTTAAGAGCACTGGCTGCTCTTGCAGAGGACTTGGTTTCAGTTGCCAGCACCTGAAACTGTGTATAACTCCAGTTCCTGGGTATCCAACAACCTCTTCTGGCCTCTGTAGGCATTGCTCAACATATTCGCACTTACATACATGCAAGCAATACACTCATACACATGAAAAATATAATAAAATATCTTAAAAAGCACTTTAAGTTTTCATCTTACTCCAGTAAGACTGGATCAAGAAAACAAAATATACCAAATGCTGGAGAGGTTCTGGGGAAAGGGGAACACTCATCCACTGCTGGTGGGAATGCAAAGTCTTTTAACCCCTAATCGAAAACAGTGTGGAGAAACCTTAAAAGACTCAAAATGAGCCTACCACCTGACCCATTCTTGGGTATATACCCACAAGATTCATCTTATCACAAAGATACATGCACATCTATGTTTACTGTAGTTCTTTTCACAATAGCGATGAGCTGGAAGCAACCCAAATATCCCTCAACTGATGGGTGGATAAAGAGAATATGGTACATCTATGCAATGGAATTCTATGCAGCGGTAAAGAAAGAGGAGATCATGAATTTTGCAGGTAAATGGCTGGAACTAGAAACCATTATGCTAAGTGAGGTAACACAGTCCCGGAAAAACAAACAACATATGATGTCCCTCATTTGTGGATCCTAACACAAAATCTCTATTTGTAAGACAAACAATATTTTTTCTTTGTTCTTTTCTTTCTTTTTTAGTAAATATAATACCTGATATTATTCATCAACTTGCTATGCAATGTAGGAATGTAACGCATTTTTTTCCTTTACCTGCATACAACTCTATTGTCAAAATATGAATCCCTAAACATGTTTTGGAATTAACCTATAGTTTATTTCCAGAGATCATAATTTTGGTATATGTGTGGCATGTATGTATATACATTTTGAAGTGATACAAATTGGAAGGACAGCAGCAACAAAAAAGACTAGGTCAAAGAACTGACTGAGACAGTAAACTTCTGTCCAAAACAGTAAACCTCAGCATCAAAATTTTTAAAAAGACTGAGAAAGACATGAAAGACTTGTATGGCAGAATGCATGAGCTCTGGCTTGGTGGGGGACAAAGAACAGAGAATGGGTCTAAATTTGATTAAGAAATATTGTATGAAATGCACAGAACTTCAATAAATAAATTCATAAAGTATTCTAAGAATTCTTATTCATTTAGTAACTTCCTGTGTGGTGAAAGTATATTCATAATATACTGTAATTTTCTATTATAATTATTTTTATTATTTTATTACTAAATTATTATTAGAGCTTACAATTATTTACTTTAATTTACTATGATTATGATTTGATGTGTCTGTGAGTGCAGTTGCACTTGTGTCACAGTACATATCATGGACATCAGAGGACAACTCTCAGGAGTCTGTTCTCTTCTTCAACATTGAGTTTGCTGATGGTAGTCAGGCTATCAACAAGAGCCTTTACCTACTGAGCCATCTCAGCAACCCAATATTTTTAATATTAAGGTATATGTGAGGTAATTTGAAAATTATAAGCAAAAAACAAAATTTTATCTTTCCTGTTTTTTTATTTTTAAAGTAGCCTTTATTTTAAATTTTTATTTATTTATTTATTTTTATGTGTATGAATGTATTGTCTGCATGCAGGTCTGCGCACCCATGTCGTGCGATGCTGCGGAGGTCAGAAGAGGGTTTCGGATTCCCCTGGAACTGGAGTTCTCCTGGAACCAGAGTCACAGACGGTTCTCATCCGCTATGTGGGTGCTGGGGATCGAACCCGGGTCCTCTGCAAGAGCGGTCAGCGCTCTTAACTGTTAGGCCATCCCTCCAGCCCCAAAGTAGCCTTTATTTTAAAATAATATATTCTCATTACAGAAGAAAGTGGAAGACATCAGATTAACAAAATGATACAAATAAACAGCAAAAGCTATTCACTAAGACTTTGATCTATATTCTATTAAAATCTCACATAGCTATTTATTTATTTTTTAAATCACAAATATTTAATAAAAATTATTCTAAAAAATCAGAAGCTAAGTATATGTTGACAAATATTAATATTCATATTCATTGGTTTATTGTCAAAGTGAGAAATTTGTCTTAAATATTATACTGTTAAACTAAAATGATAAATTAATCATAGTCTACCATCAAATATTTTAGGAGTATCTTTAATGTTTAGATAGTATATTAACGGCATGCAATAATTACATCATAAGTTCTCAAGCTGAGGCTGTCTATTGCAAGGACCTTCTTTGCTGCTAGTTATCATAGGCTGTTTAAAGTTAGAAAACTGAATAGCAACACTGAATACTGTAGAAATGCACTTTGCTCAGTAACACTTGAGTTGTTGCAATATTAGATTATCCATTTGGTTGTTACAGAAAATCCTTAACTGTAATTGATGGTTGTTGCCGTAATAGTATATTGCCTGTATTTCTACCTCCAGTAATGGGCTTTATGCGCTAGATTTCAATATCCTTGAACCTGGGCAAGTGTACAAGCCTTTTTAAAAAGAAACATGGTTTACTTGCACAAAACTGATCAGATTTGAGAGATCGTTAATGCCCTTGAAATGGTTTTTGTGGGTGTGAAACAAATGGTGAGAATTTGAATTGTTCCCTTATTATAGTATTGAAATTAAGTCTACTTAATTTATCAAGTCATGTTCATGCCCTGATTTTATATACTTGTATCTATCAATAAACATTGTGATACTTGAAAAAATTATCATATTAATATATTCCATTTTTAAGTTTTTAATTAATTTATCATTTTAGTTTAACAGTATAATATTTAGGACAAATCTTTCCTGTTTTACTATCAGATGGACAACATATCAAGCTCTGAGACTGACATCAAGCTCAGGAATTGAAAGGAAAATACATAGATAGACAAGATACTAATGAGTGCAAACTTTTACTTTGAGGGGCATCCATATAACCTATTCACTCCAAATATTTTAATATCTTCTTTCCCAATACTAATTAATTGGTTAGCCTAATAAATCCTGTCAATCAAAGTCTATTCAGCCAAAATCCACCAATTTAAATACCTCAATGATTCTTTTAGATTGTAAGACAACCTCCACATAGGACACAATCAATAGACAATGCTGATTAAAATTCTACATGGCTTGAATCAAAATGATTGTCAGTGACAAACTGAGTGTCATCCACTATGAACTGACTGCCAGAGCTTTCCTGCATTTGTTTCTTTGATTGCCTTTCCATAATGACTTGCAGAAACTATTCATAGATGTCAAGTATTACATTTTCTCAATCACATGTGCAAAAAAATTAATGTAGATTTCATTCTATGACTTCTCTTTAAATATTATTTGTATTATTATTTATATTTATGGTACATTCTGTCATAGAAGTTTTATGTCAAAACTTAATTTTCTTTTTTTATAATACTGATGTTATCAACTGGCCCCATACTGGTTTTCCAAATGTTATTTCATGATTGGTCTGCAGTCCTGCCTTATCGTTTATTGGGATTCTTTGTGGATGTGAATTGTTTGGCGCTCTCAGAGAAAGTTGAGAGGACCATGAGCAGCACTCAGCTGGAGATTGGAGGAAGTTTATTTATTGATATCTGTGCCTGTGGGTTGAGAGGAAGAAGCAGAGTTGGCTGCTGAGCAGACAACCTGCAGTACAAAGGCCCTGAAACATCATCTGGTCCTCCCAAAGGTGAGGTGTGGCCAACTGAAAATCTCTGGCTTTGACACCTCCTCAAAAATATACTTGTGTGTGTTTCTGGGTGGATATGTATCTTGTAGTGGTTAAAGAGGTAGAGAACTGGATGGGTGGGGGATATCTTTGGAAGATGCTTTCTGCCTAAGGCAGACATGGAAGGACCTACCATTTGGAAGTTGAGCACACAGCCTTGGCAGCAATTGCTTTAAAAATTATATTTTATGTGTTTGTATTTTATGGGTTTGTTTTGCCTGCAATGCCCATGAAGGTAAGAAGAGAGTGTTAGATACTCTAGAACTAACTGCCGAGTGGGTGCTGGAAACCAAACCCAAGTCCTCTTCAAGAGCAACCACTGTTCTTAACTGCTGATTGTTTCTCAAAGAAAGTGGAGTTCATGGTGCATAAATGTAGTCCACTACATTACTTTACTCCATTTGCATGTTACTGTGTCCTTACATTAAGAATAACAAATCTCTCTATCCTTCTTCAAGATTCAATTTTCTATTATGATCCCATTATTTCCTATTTTAATTTTGAGATTTGTATACCATAGTGTAAAAGAAAAAAATGAGTTTTTGTTGGAATTGCATTGAAATTATACTTTAGGAAGCAGTTTCTCTAAGATTTCATCCTACCATCAAATAATATAATATGCTTCATTTAGTTTATAGTGTATCAGCTTTATATAGGTTTTATTTCATTTTCTCCATAAAGAATTTTTATATTGTCATCTTAAATGAAACCCAACTGGTCATAAGGTTTTTTGTAGCTATTTTAAATTCTGCTTTTCCTTTGGTTGCTTCGAAATAGTTATTGTTAACATATAGAAACATTCAATTTTGTATGTTTCCCTTGCATTTGGAGCTTATGTTGAAGTTCCTTAATTTTATTTGTTTGATTATAGAATATGTGCTGTATGTACAATTCATATGGCTATGTGCAAGAATCCATATGTTTATGCTCATGTACATGTAGAGATAAGAGGTCAGTGTTAGATCCTTTCCTATATAACTTTCTAGATTATTGTTTGAAAGAGTTTATCACCAGAAGGGGTACTTGTTTTTGACAAGGCTGCCTGGGGAATTAAGTTTCTTACTCCTTTTAACATTTTAAAAAATTGTCTTATTTCAAGATGTGCGGCATCCACCTCCGCGTCTGCCACACCCACTCCAGTAATGCCTGTGTAAACAATATGAGAAATCATATTCAAGACAGGCGGGGGAGCAGTGTCCTAAGGGGCTACGACCCCCTGGAGGTCCCTGGCAGAACGCCCAGCTAAGATAACTCCCGAGATTGAGATGCTTTCCTAGGTTCTTACGTTTTCTGGTGTTGGACTTAGCATAACACTGAGCACAAAAAGATCTTTTCTTAAAGCCAGCTTATAGATACAAAATAAACTTTTTAAATGTGTCAAGAACTGGCAATTAAAATGCCTCTCTTGGGCACAGGGCTTTTTCCTGGCAGCAAGAATTTTCTACAGATCCAAAGTAAAAAACAGACCTTTCTCCTTAACAAACAATGTAATGTAAGCTGTTAATATATATGGCAAGGTTAAAATTTGCTTCAGATCAAGAAAACAAAATAATTACATGACAGTAATGTTCTTGCCTTACATGAGTGTCCTTAAGAAAAACAGATTCCAGTGGTAAAAATGTATGATAAAAAGACATCTCTTCATTAAGGTTAAAACAAAAATTCCCCTTAAACCTAAAATAAAAAGAATTCCTTTTTCCTCTGGTCCTAGACAAAGAGGTAGATAAGACATTCCTCTTGTTAAAGCCTGGATTCTAACACTCCCCAGTAAAGCAAGACAGAGGCTAAGTCTCCTTACACCAGCCACTTATCTGACAACAACAAAGCTGTTAGCTGGAACAAACAGTGGGACAGCTCTTAGTTCTCAGTAAAAATTTAAACCTTAGATTAGCAGTCAGAGTTAGAAGACTAATAGCTAACTTAGGACATTATAGGAATAAGGTTTTTTACTTCAATAAAAACTTAAAAAAAACTATTAACTTTAGGATGTATTTACTCTAGCCTCAGAATGGAGACATAAGACCAATATCTGCTGTTAAAGAACTTTGTAGTTACTACTCTGTGAGCTATGACTTTTCAATTATGACTTGTAAACTATTGATGTTCCTTTTTCTTCTTAGATGTTATTTCCTCAGTAAAGGTTGTCTTAAGATTTCTACATTTTACTTCAAAGAAAGTTTATTTCCTAACCAAACTTTGTGATGTTTTAGTTTCCTGCTCTGAGTGCTCTGAGCTTTTCAGTTAATGTGTAAATCTTGACTTTTTTACCTACCTATGTAATTGTAAAGCTTTGCCAAATCCTTTGTTCTGCCCTCTCCCAAAGACCACTATATATTCACTGCCCCTGTTCAATAAAGTTGCTGTAGATCTGGAAAACTTCTCTTAGTTTTTCATTTCTGCACGCTGTTCAAACTTCCCTGTGTTTTTTCCTGCCAAGAGGACTCTGCAGAAATCCACGACCCCCCGAGGAGAGCTAGCCGGTAGCAGGCAGCCGGGAACAGTCGGCAACAGTTGGCGCATCGAACGGGGACCCTTGGCAGGTAATCTTTCCCTCTTTTCTTTTCTCTTTCCCAAAAACACAGGAAGATTCTCGTCAGAGCACCGCGGGCTCGCCGATAAAGGCTGATCGGTTAAGCACGAGCAATCGGAATCATGGGGCACAGTGAGTCAAAGCAAGAAAATATGTTTCTTTCTGTTTTTAAACATATATTGGCAGAAAAAGGATTAAAAGTTTCAGAGAAGACATTAAAGGACTTCTTAGATTTTATTAAGAAAGTTAGTCCTTGGTTTCCAGAGGAGAGCACTCTAGCTTTGCCAGATTGGAAAAGAATTGGAAAAGAAATGAGAGAACATGTGGAGACACATGGTGAAGGGGAACTCCCTAACTATGCATATCCACTTTGGCTGCAAATGAAAGAACTGCTAACCAATGGGTCAGACTTTGAGGGGCTTGTACATGAAACATCAGAAAATACAGAACAGGAAAGTAGTGAAGGAAAGCCATTACAATCTCTTACCTCTACAGAGGGGGGATCAGGCCTATATCCTCCAATACCAAAACAAGATCAGGGATCAAAGGAAAAATTTTTTGAGGGAGATTTTGACTCAGAAAGTGAAAATAAGAGATGTGGACTACCAGAGGGCGGGAGCGACTGGGACGATTGTCCGTTTGCTAATCCCCCTCCCTCCGCTCCCCTCTCATCATCAGGATGGTCCTTTGTTCCTCAGCCTCTATGGCACACAGGATGGATGCGTGCAGATTACACCCCTATGATGGCCTTTCCTGTTAGAAAGACTGGTGATAAAAACCAGGAAGGAAAAAGAAAAAAGTGGCCTGCACCTGCCTTTACTACTCTCCCTTCTGGTTTCCAAAGCGCTATGGCAGAGGCAAAAAGAAATGGGGATTGTTCTTTTACTTTCCCCGTAGAAGAGGCCGATGGAGAACCTGTTTGGGAGCCTCTTCCTCTTAAAGTCTTAAAAGAACTGCAATCAGCAGTCAAAGCCTCTGGGCCCACCGCGCCGTATACTATTCAGGTGCTGGAAATGGTAGCCAGTCATTGGCTGACGCCTGGGGACTGGCATCAAACTGCCAAAGCCACTCTAAGCCCAGGGGACTATGTACTGTGGAGGACTGAATATGAAGATAGATCTAAACAGACTATAGCCTAATTTCAAAAGAGGAGAGGCCCTAAGCCAACTATGGATATGCTTTTAGGGATGGGAAATTTTGCCACAAATCAGTCACAGGTAAAAATCCCCAGAGACATTCTGGAAGCAGTTACTACCAACGCTCTAGAATCTTGAAAAAAACTGCCTCCTCCGGAAACCAAAGGATCCACTTTATCAGGGATAAAACAAAGAACTGAGGAGCCTTATCAGGAGTTTGTTTCTAGGCTTGAGGAGGCTATTCACAGAATGCTGCCACAATCAGAAGGGACAGATATCTTGCTTAAACAATTGGCATGGGAGAACGCCAATACACTCTGTCAGGATCTCATAAGACCTGTAAGGAAAACAGGGACTCTGCAGGACTTTATTAAAGCCTGTGTTGATGCCTCACCAGCAGTAGTCCAGGGTATGGCTTTTGCTGCAACGATGAAGGGAGAGACATATAGCACCTATGTAAAAAAGACTTATGGAGGAGGACAAGGATCCTCAGAGCCCACATGTTTTAAATGTGGGGAGACAGGACACATGCAAAGAGCTTTTCCTAATGGGGCAAAAGGAAACAAGAAAGGACCCCCTCCTGGGTTATGCCCCAGGTGCCAGAAAGGCAGACATTGGAAGAGTGAATGTAGATCTAAGTTCCACAAGAATAAAACTCCTCTTCCACAGGAGGAAAAAAAAAAAGAAAAAAGAAAAAAGATGTCAAAAAACTAGATTTGGGGCAGCCTCTCAGCCCCGTAAAAAGAGAGAAGAGTGAGGAGGTTACTCAGGGGTTAAACTCTAAAACTCCTAAATTGACTATTAATAATTTACCCAGAACAACATTGGGAAGCGCAGGGCTGGACTTCTCTGTCTGCCAGGATGTAATTTTGTCCTCAGCAGACGGAGTGGCGTTAATCCCCACTTCCACACTGGGAACTCTGCCACGGGGAACTGTGGGTTTAATAATCGGTCGTAGTTCAAATTATAATAAAAATTTTGAAGTATTACCTGGTGTTGTGGACTCTGATTTTACTGGTGAAATAAAAATTATGGTCAGACCCTTAAAGGAGACAATTCAATTACATAAAGGACAAAGAATAGCTCAATTATTGTTACTACCTTATGTAAACTTGCC
>VZQC01007677.1:409837-430045 GCA_009823505.1 Rhizomys pruinosus | reverse complement strand
GTAGATAAGACATTCCTCTTGTTAAAGCCTGGATTCTAACACTCCCAGTAAAGCAAGACAGAGGCTAAGTCTCCTTACACCAGCCACTTATCTGACAAAAACAAAGCTGTTAGCTGGAGCAAACAGTGGGACAGCTCTTGGTTCTCAGTAAAAATTTAAACCTTAGATTAGCAGTCAGAGTTAGAAAACTAATAGCTAACTTAGGACATTATAGGAATAAGGTTTTTACTTCAATAGAAACTTAAAAGAAACTATTAACTTTAGGATGTATTTACTCTAGCCTCAGAATGGAGACATAAGACCAATATCTGCTGTTAAAGAACTTTGTAGTTACTACTCTGTGAGCTATGACTTTTCAATTATGACTTGTAAACTATTGATGTTCCTTTTTCTTCTTAGATGTTATTTCCTCAGTAAAGGTTGTCTTAAGATTTCTACATTTTACTTCAAAGAAAGTTTATTTCCTAACCAAACTTTGTGATGTTTTAGTTTCCTGCTCTAAGTGCTCTGAGCTTTTCAGTTAATGTGTAAATCTTGACTTTTTTACCTACCTATGTAATTGTAAAGCTTTGCCAAATCCTTTGTTCTGCCCTCTCCTAAGACCACTATATAATCACTGCCCCAGTTCAATAAAGTTGCTGTAGATTTAGAAAACTTCTCTTAGTTTTTCATTTCTGCATGCCGTTCAAACTTCCCTGTGTTTTTTCCTGCCAAGAGAACTCTACAGAAATCCACGACCCCCCGAGGAGAGCTAGCCAGTAGCAGGCAGCCGGCAACAGTCAGTAACAAAGATGTAAAATTCCCAATGCAATGCTAAGTCAAGAACTACTTGGTGACTTGTTTTAAGAGAAATGTTCCTGAAATGTCAAAATCGATGTCGACTTAGATTTGGGCTTTCACAGGTGGTTTTTCCTTGCCATGGTAGTCTCTATTATAGAAAGAATGCTCATCACTCCTCTTGAGATGGTCTTCTGGATTTATTCTTTATCATCATACTGCTGCTTCATTCCATTTTTGGATGTTGACTCTGATTGCATTTCTAGGATAAAACCAAGTTGGTTATGATTCATATTCCTTTTTATACATTTTATGTTAGAGATTTATATAGGATAGATGCATCTGTTGAAAACTGACACAGGTCTATAAATTTCTTATCTTATACTATGTCTGATTTCAGTCTCAAGTTATTATTAATACAAAATGAGACACTTCAACAGTTGGATTTTTAATGCTTTTTAAAATTTTACTGGAACCAATTTTAGAATCGGAATGTTCTTCTTCAAAGTGAGCAAAAGACACTCCATATATAGGGAATAGGAACCTGGAGAATTTGAAATAAAAAGTAAGTCACTGGAAGTAAGATTTTCATTATCAATTCAATTTATTCACTGGTCAGTATTTTACTTGAATTTATAATTTTTCTTGAGCATATTTCATAATTACAGATTTTCTAGATAATCATCCAGTTTGCTTTCATTTTCAAAGTTATATACATAAAATTATGCCTTTTTAATTTTAAATAAAGATTAAAAATTAAAATGGAATTTTCTTTTCTTCCTTTAAGACTCATTTTTAAACTTTTATTTATTTGTATGCACGTGTGAATTCCATGTGTGTGACAGTGCCTACAGAGTCTAGAAGAGGGATTTGGATCCATTTGATCTAGAGTTATAGGCATTTGTGAGCCACCTGATGGGTTTCTGGGAACTGAACTCAGGTCCATTAGAAGAGAAACAAGCAATTTTAAGTGCTGAGCCATCTCTCCAGCCCCTGTAATTATAGATTTTCATGATATCTATAAATATTGTATGTATAATTATTTTTGTTATATAATGAAGAATGCAGTTAAATTATTTTAGCTTCAATGCCAGTTTCAATTCTAATTTCTTTGATTTATGCTCTCTTTCTTGTTCTTTTACTAGTTGCTTAACTTAAATGTTAAAACATTTTTATTAATAAAATTTATTCTTTGACATTTTCATACATGTATATAAGGCATTCTGATTACTGTCAATCTCTGTTCTTTTATCCCTCTTCCATCAGCCCTTCCTCATTGCTACAAGTCTTTCCTACATTCTTATATTGTTCTTTTGTTCTGTGAGCCACTGAGTTTAACCAGGGCTGTCCACATAGCCATGATGTGCAACTATCCATTGGAGGCTGGTGGTCTCATCACCCAAATACAATGACTACCTCTTCCTGAGAATCTTTCAATAACCAATAGTTCCTTAGGGAGGGATGGGTCCCATCCAAGATTGACTGTTGACAGGCCTTGTTTTTTGCAGGCCAGTAGACACCACTGAAGCTGCTGTGCATTTAATACTGTATTGGCTGTGTCTCACAACCCTTCTCTATATCAACCAGCTTTTATGTTCTTCTATTTCTTCTTCAATATTCCTCACACCTTAGAAGAGATTACATAAATGTTCTGTTTATGGCTGAACACTGAACAGTCACTTGTTCTGTAGTTATGAATTTGCATTCAAAGCTGATTACTAAAAGAAATGCTGCTATAAAAGGTGGGCCTTTGTGAGACTTGAGATTAGGGATTTCTCAGGACCACCTGAAGCACGGGTAGGAGCTGGGTGCTTCAGCCAGGTGGATTGTTTGGTCTGATTTAACTGTCTTGATTGGCTTGTGTGGCTGTGAGGGTAGAGTCATCCTGAGTCTTGAGATCAGGGATTTCCCAAGACCACCTGAAGCACAGGTACCCAGGCACAGGCTAAACAGCAATACACCCCCCCAAACTGGGATTGCCGAAGGAGTGTCCAAGTGGATTCTTTGGAGAACCTTCAGAACAGAAAAGGAGGAGTGAATTAGACTACCAATAGAAAGCCTAAAACTTAGACAGGTCAACACTCCATAAGCAAAGAGAAAAGAAGAAAAGCAAACCAATCAAACAAACAACAAAGTCATCTGAAGGAGTCAAGCAAAGCAAGCCTTCAACACAGTGAAGAAGCATTTGGGATTCACATTGGAATACAGGCAAAGAGAAACCCACATACCAGGGACACGAAGAAGAGACAACATGGGAAAGGTGCAGGATAATTCCAAACCTACAGTGGGATCCCCCTGGGGATGATCCAGGACACAGATATTAGAAATACAATCATGAACATAATCAAAGAAATAAAAAACTATAAACAGCAAGTCAGAGAATTAAAGAAGAGAATGAAAAACTGAAGAAGGATGGAGAGAGAAGGAATGACAAACTCTGGAAGGAAGTGTAAACACTGAAAAATTCCCATGTTGAAAAAGATAAGGAAACCAACCAGTGAAGCAAAGAAGTGAATGATCTAACACTGCAGCTAAAAGCACTTGAGAGGCAACAGATGAACCTTAAATGCAACAGACAGGAAGAAATAACAAAAATCAGAGCAGAAATCAATGAAACAGAAACAAAGAAAACAATACAAAAAAAAATCAATGAAACCAAAAGTTGGTTCTTTGAAAAAATAAACAAGATAGACAGACCTCTAGCCCAGTTAACCAAAAAAAAAGAAGGAACAACTCCAAATCAATACAATCCGTGATGAAAATGGAAATATCACAACAGACAAGGAAAAGATCGAGAAAATCAAAAGTGTAAAAAAAAAACCAGAAAAACCTTTCTCCTTAACAAAAATGTAATGTAAGCTGTTAATATATATGGCAAGGGTAAAACTTGCTTCAGATCAAGAAAACAAAAATAATTATGACAGAATGTTTCTTCCTTTACATGAGTGGTCCTTAAGAAAAACAGATTACCAGTGGTAAAAATGTATGCTAAAAAGAAAAAGCAGGAAGCATAAAAACAGAACACAAAATGCACACACACACATAAAATAAAAAGAAATTCCTTTTCCTCCTGGTCCTAGCAAAGAGGTCAGATAAGACATTCCTCTTGTTTAAGCCTGGATTCTAACACTCCAAGTAAAGCAAGATAGAGACTTAGTCTCCTTACACCAGCCACTTATCTTGACAACACAAAGCTGTTAGCTGGAACAAACAGTCGGGACAGCTCTTGGTTCTCAGTAAAAATTTAAACCTTAATTAGCAGTCAGAGTTAAAGAAGACTAATAGCTAACTTAGGACATTATAGGAATAAGGTTTTTACTTCAATAAAAACTTAAAAAAAAACTATTAACTTTAGGATGTATTTACTCTAGCCTCAGAATGAGACATAAGACAATATCTGCTTTTAAAGAACTTTGTAGTTACTACTCTGTGAGCTATAACTTTTCAATTATGACTTGTAAACTATTGATGTTCCTTTTTCTTCTTAGATGTTATTTCCTCAGTAAGGTTGTCTTAAGATTTCTACATTTTACTTCAAAAAAAAATTTATTTCCTAACAAACTTTGTGATGTTTTAGTTTCCTGCTCTGAAGTGCTCTGAGCTTTTCAGTTAATGTGTAAATCTTGACTTTTTTTACCTACCTATGTAATTGTAAAGCTTTGCCAAATACTTTGTTCTGCCCTCTCCTAAGACCACTATATAATCACTGCCCCAGTTCAATAAAGTTGCTGTAGATTTAGAAAACTTCTCTTAGTTTTTCATTTCTACATGCCGTTCACACTTCCCTGTGTTTTTTCCTGCCAAGAGACTCTGAGAAATCCACGAACCCCCAAGGAGATGCTAGCCGAGTAGCAGGCAGCGGCAACAGTCAGTAACAAAGATGTAAAATTCCCAATGCAATGCTAAGTCAAGAACTACTTGGTGACTTGTTTTAAGAGAAATGTTCCTGAAATGTCAAAATCGATGTCGAACTTAGATTTGGGCTTTCACAGGTGGTTTTTCCTTGCCCATGGTAGTCTCTATTATAGAAAGAATGCTCATCACTCCTCTTGAGATGGTCTTCTGGATTTATTCTTTTATCATCATACTGCTGCTTCATTCCATTTTTGGATGTTGACTCTGATTGCATTTCTAGGATAAAACCAAGTTGGTTATGATTCATATTCCTTTTTATACATTTTATGTTAGAGATTTATATAGGATAGATGCATCTGTTGAAAACTGACACAGGTCTATAAATTTCTTATCTTTAATACTATGTCTGATTTCAGTCTCAAGTTATTATAAATACAAATGAGACACTTCAAACAGTTGGATTTTAATGCTTTTAAAAAATTTTTAACTGGAACAATTTTAGAATCGGAATGTTCTTCTTCAAAGTGAGCAAAAGACACTCCATATATAGGGAATAGGAACCTGGAGAATTTGAAATAAAAAGTAAGTCACTGGAAGTAAGATTTTCATTATCAATTCAATTTATTCACTGGTCAGTATTTTACTTGAATTTATAATTTTTCTTGACATATTTCATAATTACAGATTTTCTAGATAATCATCCAGTTTGCTTTCATTTTCAAAGTTATATACATAAAATTATGCCTTTTTAATTTTAAATAAAGATTAAAAATTAAAAATGCTACTTTCTCTAAGATTTTTAAACTTTTATTTATTTGTATGCCACGTGTGAATTCCATGTGTGTGACAGTGCCTACAGAGTCTTAGAAGAGGGATTTGGATCCCATTTGATCTAGAGTTATAGGCATTTGTGAGCCACCTGATGGGTTTTCTGGGAAACTGAATCAGGTCCATTAGAAGAGAACAACCATTTTAAGTGCTGAGCATCTCTCTAGCCCCTGTAATTTTCTATGTATTCATGATATTATAAATATTGTATGTATAATTATTTTTGTTATATAATGAAGAATGCCAGTTAAATTATTTTAGCTTCAAATGCATTTTCAATTTAATTCTTTGATTTATGCTCTCTTTCTTGTTCTTTTACTAGTGCTTAACTTAAATGTTAAACATTTTTATTAATAAATTATTCTTTAACTTCATACATGTATATAAGGATTCTGATTACTGTCAATCTCTGTTCTTTCTTCCCTCTTCCATCAGCCCTTCCTCATTGCTACAAGTCTTTCCTACATTCTTAATATTGTTCTTTTGTTTTGTGAGCCACTGAGTTTAACCAGGGCTGTCCACATAGCCATGATGTGCAACTATCTTCCCGTCTACTCAGACTACTTGGCCCAGTTCATGGAGACGATTCTTGAGGGAATGGGGTCTCCCAATACACATTAGGCAATACTACAATGGCCATAGGTATAGGAGGAATCGGAACTAACTCTTCCTAGAAACTTTCCATCTCATCACAACACAAGTAGCTTCCTTGGACGGTGATGTATGAGTGTCCTTATCCAGAATTGTGCATCTGTTGTGACGCTTTGTAGTGTTTCACTCTGTTTCTTGCTTCTTAGCGGACATGGTCTGAGACGTATAGAGCTCAGGCTTTCTTTTCTGGCCACTCTTGCCGCAATGCCCTCCCTGACCATTACAAGCCTCTTCCTCTGGGACACAATCAGAAATTCTCCTTTTCTATAAATTGTTTTGGTCTTGTGTTTTTAGTTATGACAACCAAAAGTACTATACAAATACCTAAAACATTTTTAAAACTTTATTTTCAGTTCTTGAAGAACTTCATACATGAATAATGTCTTTGTATTATTTCCAGTAGGACTATCTACATCCTTTTGACACGGTCAAGCCTGGGCATTTAATCTGCGACCTATATTGGGGCCTGAAAGGTCCTTTCTCAATAAGCCCTAAACTCTCTATCAAAGCACCTAGTCCAGCTTAAACTGATGAATCATCCAACCTGTGTTTAGGGTTGCCCACTGAGGATTAGATAAACTCTTTGAGAGCCCCTTATGCTCTCCCTCATATGGATAACCCAAGTCTTGTACTTCAGCGTTCTCTTGTATTTATCCTTCCATTTTCCTCTTCTACTAAGCTACTCCTCTCACCGTGAATGAACACCTAAGACGAGATACAGACATATGTGTGAGAAGCTGTATCGAATGGGGTATATGATATTTAGGTGTATGACCGCTTAGTGAGAGCATGTCCGCTGGTTGAGATTTATAGTGAGTCATTCGGATGGAGCAGTAGCATGTGCATAATCAGGAGTTCATGCGAAGTGACGCGTGTGCCGAGAAGAAATGCCGCATGGACGCTCAGAAAGAGCAAGGTCACAATCTGGTGCGAGAGCAGACCTTCTAGGAATGCAGAGAGCCTAGTGGAAGAGACATTAGGGGAGATGTATTGTGAAAGCTTTCTCCAAAACACGTCTCTAAATACACGCTCCAGTGAAGACTGCTTGGACACCGCTCCATACCCAGCGGGAGTGGCATAGACGCTGGCTGATAGCACTTTCCATATACAGTTGCCCAAGCCCAAGGTGGAATGTGTAACTGGGATGCGTACAGATTACATTTGAATACTTGGACCCTATTGGTACCTTCAGTATATTTCGGGTTCTATTCTAAAGCTGACCATCCGAGTGAGGGGTAGAGTCCATTCTGAGTTTGAGTATCAGGGATTTTCCCAGACCCACCCTGAAAGCACCTCCAGGTTCACTCGCAGCATCTTTGATAGAGTTGCATTAGTGTTATTCTCCCTATCACAGGCGACAGCGCTCACTAATATAGTAAATATCTCAGAGCAAAGTTACAACATTTTATGCAGTTTCTCGCTGCAGTTATCCAACACGCATGGATATATTAACAAACAGAGAGCTAAAGTAGTGGTTCAAGTGGAAAGTGAACTGTTTGGTATGACATTTTAGGTATGAACACGCATAAGGAGGAGGTGGATATAGCTAGAAATGCTCTTTAACTCACTTGAATTGAACGTCACAATAGTACATCGTACATATAACGTGTTGAGTATCAGGTCAACAGGAGATTCACTATACACATTTAATCTTGTGCCGAACAGACGAGCATGAGAGTAATTAATAGGTCTAAACCGAGTCAAAATCATCCTAAAATGCTCAACACCTTTTCCAGCTGTATAAGGTGATGTACACATTGTTCTCATAACACGCCATCATCACGTGTAATCAAACACACAGAGGTAGGAAGGAAGCCACCGATATTTAATGAGCCGGATCCTCAACCCGGATTGGGGTACACTAGCAAAGTGTCATATCGAGTGATAGACTACCCGCCCATCCTAATATGCCAGCGCTGGTCTCCAAAGACATCAAGTAGGACCACGAAGAAGAGGACACTACGAACTATTTATTTAGGTGTATAAAATGCGTGCAGGGATTTATACATTAACTACCTAGAGAGTAGCCAGGTTTGCGCCTGATCAGAGCGGCAAACATGAAGGGAACACGAATCAAGGACACACACTAGATCGGGCTATTTAGAATATAATTACGCATTCCCTAACAGAATATTAGTTGGGATCATTTGTGATGCATATTTAATACCATTCCTTTACATAAGTAATAACTCGACTTTAGGTTTGAGAATAATGCAAGAATGGAGAATATTACAATATCTATAACCAAGCAGATCCGAGAATTGAAGGGAGATATAGAAAATAAGCTGATGGAAGAGTAAGGGGAACTTGTGTAGGATCACTATCTGCGAAATGACGCAATGCTTCATGTGCGAGAGAGTGTAGAGTGTATACACCTCTAGCTAGTATGAACCACATTCCCCATGGTCGGAGAAGAACACATAATAGGATAAAGAAAGCATACGCTGCAGTTATTGATTGTAATAAAGAGATAATGTAAATTATCGTAGCCTAGACCCTCACCTTCCCATGGTCCAAGGTACCATATGTGATCAAGGGACCAACATAACACTTTGGTATATCATATCTCGTGGGTAATATGTGTCTAATTACATACGACCTCAGGAAGAAAATGAGAATAATATTTTACTCATGTTACGTACACTATAACGCTGAGATTCTCGAATACATATAATCGACATAACATGTCCAAGAACACAATTTAGCAAAAGAGATCGCATAAGTGAAAGGAGACCAAAGGATAGGTGTGAGGTACATTTTGAAAAGAGTAATTTTTAACAAATGGATATATGAAACGGCCAATTCTAAGCGCCCACAAATAACACGCATAAAATAAAAAGAGTGGACAAGAACTCTCTATAACAATCTCCAATCAATAACCGATTTCTACATGATAGAATGGAATTCGACAGATTATCAGCAACACAGACAAGGAAGCCATCAAGATGCGAAGAACAACAATCACAACTGGGTAATTTAGACATATACTAATAAATATACCTAATCACCTGTGTAAACGCATAGTTATTGAAAACACAAGAAGTGGAAAATATGATATGGAATAATCTGAAATCCTGAGGGAATTACAGGTGACACCAAAGCTTCTAACACTCAACGTTAAGTGAGATTTCTATAATTATGTCATGTTTGTTTATATAAGAGAGTAAAATACTTACAATTGAATAACGATTACACTTGAAGATCGTATAGAGCAGAAAGATATATGAAGAACATGTCTTCTACCTATAACCTCAACCTAGCCATACCACCAGCGATCATAGAATATGTTTTTATATCTTATATATTTGAGCAGATATACGATAAATCCAATTATTTAAAATATCATTCAATTGTTGATAACATTATCTAATTACTCCATTAGATGTAGTTGTAATCATTGTGAAATTGGTTTAGAAGGATAGCAGAAGGAACTCTCCCAAATTCCTTCTATGTAAGCCAGACGATTACACATCTGTTAACTTGAAATAAAATCGAGTAGCACAATCAAGTTTCATATATTCACTCAACTAAGAGAGCCTAATGTATCAGTACCCGATTTACTCAATTAAATGAACACAAGATGTTCAAAATATTAAATAGGAATATGGCAAATCGTATAGACCCACAATCAAAGAGAAGATCATCCATTATGACTAAGCTGTATTCATACCAGAGATGCAGGGTATGGTTCAACATATGAAAAAATCATAAATACAAATCATCAAAACATATGAATGGACTGAAAGAGAAAAAACCACCATGAAATCATCTTCATTTGATGCTGAAAAGCCTTTTGACAAAATCCAGCATCTCTCGTGCTTAAAGTCCCTAGAGGGAATTGGAATTTGGAAGAGATCGTTTCCTCAGTGTAATAAAAGCCATATGACAGGAAAACCCACAGCCAATATTATCCTAAATGGGGAAATGATAGAAGGCATTTCCTCTTAAAGGTAGGAACTTAGTAAGGCTGCCCCCTGTCACCCTCCTCTTTAATATGTGGCTTGAAACACTTGCTGTGCAAATAAGGCAAGAAAAGGAAATTAAAGGAGTTCTAATTGAAAAGAGGAAGTCAAAGCTATCCCTTTTTTGCTGATGATATGATTATTTTACTTAAAGGATGCTAAAGAACTCCACCAAGAAAACTCCTATAATGATTAAGAGCTTCAGCAATGTGGCATGATACAAAATTAACCTGAAAATCCAGTAGCCTTTCTTTACACCAACAACAAGGCAACTGAAGAAGGGATTCAATGAGACCTTCCTACTCAGAATAGCCTCAAAAACAAATAAAATACCTAGGACAAACCTAAAACCAAAACACAAAGATCTCTACAACAAATTTAAACCCCTGAAAAGGAAATTGGAAGAAGACATCAGAAGATGGAAAATCCCATGCTCATGGATAGGGAACAAATTAATATAGTAAAAAGTTCATTCTTCCCAAACGCTTGTTGATTCCAATGCAATCCCAATTTAAAATCCCCAAGAGTTTCTTCACAGGCTTGGGGGAAAAAATCCTTAATTTCATTTGGAAAATATGAAAGACCTAAAATAGCCAAACAGTCAACCTGAGGAAAAGAGCAATAATAAGGGGGGCTTCTCTAATACCAGACTTCAAACTATAAAAACTACAGGGCTATAGTCATAAAAACAGCTTGGTATTGGCACAAAAACAGACCCGTTGACTAATGTGAACAACTGAAGATCCAAACTTGAGACATACAATTTCAGCCATCTATATTTGACAGGGGCCAAGAAGACACAATGGAGGAAGACAGCATCTTCAGTAAGCTAGTCGTATTGGTAAACTGGATCACCACTTGTTAGAAGAAATGAATTTAAACCCCTATCTCTCCCCCTGTACCAAAGTCAGCTCCAGATGGATTTAAAGACCTCAACGTGACCCCAAACTCTGGAGGTAAGTAGAAGAAAAAAGTTGGCAGCAGACTACAAGCATAGGCATAAGAAATGACTTCCTAAAATCAGACAGCAGCTGCAGTAGTATTAAGGTCGACAATTGACAAAAATGAGACCTCAAAATTAAACCTCAAAAAGCTTCCTCTGTAAAATTTAAAAGAAACAATTAAGGAAGTGAAAAAGAAAAACCCACAGAGTGGAAGGGAAACCTTCATCAGCAGATACATTTGACCAAAGCTTGATTTCCAGAATATATAAACTACTCCAAAAAACAAAGGAGGAAAGAAAACAAATGATCCATTCAATTGATGGAGCAAAGTAGCTGAACAGGGATTTCACAAGTGAGGAAATTAGAGATGGCTGAGAAACATCTTAAGAAGTGTTCAATGTTGGTAATCATTAGGGAAATGCAAATTAAAGCACTTTTTAAAGTATAATCATCTCTACTCCAAAATAAGACATGGCTAGGAATCAAGAAAATAAATGGATACCCAAGTGGATGGAGAGGTTTGTGGGGAAAGAAGAACACTCATCCAACTGCTGTGGAATGTAAACTCGTAACAGCCACTATGGAAAGCAGTGTGGAGAACCCCTTGGAAGACTTGGGAATGAACTTGCCACCTGACCCCAGCCATACCACTCCCTGGGCATGTTCACAAGAACTTTATCTTACCACAGAGATCCATGCACAACCATGTTCACTGAAGCTCTCTTCACAAATGAAGCAAGGAGCCTGGAAACCAACCCAAGTGCCCCTCAATGAGGAGTGGATAGAGAAAAATGTTATACATCACACAATGGAGTTCTATGGCAGCAGTAAGAAAGATGACCTCATGAGCGCTTTGCAGGTAAATGCTGGAGCTAGAAAGATATCATGAAAGATAGATCATGCTGAGTGAAGTAACAGCAGTCCCGGAAAAACAAACAAATGAAATTGGTATCCCCCATCTCTGGATGCTAGCACCAATTACCTAATTGTTGGCAAACTGAGCAATAAGTCAATGTGATCTGAAACACTGGGGTCCTCTATATTGTGATCCATTAAAAATAATATACAGCCCAGGCGTGGTGGCACACGCCTTTAATTTAGCAGACTTGGGGAGGCAGAGGCACGTGGATTTTTGTGGTTCAAAGCCACCTGGTCTACAGAGTGGTTCCAGGACAGGCTGGGACTACAGGGAGACCCCTTGTCTCGAAAAGACGAAAAAAAAGAAAAAATAATAATAAATAATAATAATAATAATAATATAATAAATAAATAAAAGGAGAATTAAACAAGTAANCATCAATTATGAATACTTCAAAACCTATACTCTACCAAGTTTGAAAACCGAGAAGAAAATGTATGAATATCTGAAATCCTGGGAATCCAAGCTCACTCAACCGAGAAGATGATCAACAGTTTAAACAGACCCCACATAATACATGAAGAAATGAAAAGATGTAATAAGAAACCTCCCAACTAAAAAAACCAGGCCAGATGTTTCCTGGCAGAATTCTACAAAAAATATCAAAAGACCCAACGCATTATTATTGAAAATTGGTTTAGAAGGATACAGAGGAACTCTCCCAAATTCCTTCTATGAAGCCAGCATCACCTAACTTACAAAAACAGTACAAAATAGATTACCAAAAAAGGAAAACTACAACAACCCATCTCATTAAATGACACAGATGTCAAAATATTAAATAGGAATACTGGCAAATCGTAAAAAAAAAAGAAATGCTTAACCCATCAAGGTTGAGAGAAGTTTGTGCCCATGGGTACAGATATGAATACAGAGAAGGCTGTTTGGCACCGCATCAGATGAGAAAACAACAGTAACTCTGTCTCCAGGTCTATGACAGTAAGAGCCGCAGTGTTCTGGGCAGGATTACAGTAGGAGGCATGAATTCTTTCTTGTGGAGTGGCCCTCAAATCCAATCAGAGACCCCATAACAGTCATAACACAATTGTATCAGTGGGTACATCCTTCCTGATGGGTTATTGTTGCAACACACAAGGCCCACAACTGAGTAAAACTGTTGATTACTTTTCTCCCCATTAGCTTGCATAGCACAGTCCAAAAGGATACAGGAGAACCAACTCGAGGGAACATCCATCTGTTACAGCTTGATTTCTCTGTCCAACAAAATCGTATAATGTCTCTAGCACAATACAGTCTTACCATTTAGTCCTTACCATAAGACATCAAAGACAATGACAACAGCCTGTATTGTTTGGAGGCACTCTGGGAAGTTCCTGACAAATAATTCACAGGGAATTACCCTATGCCTGGCTCTGGGGTTTCCATTTAATCACCTATGGCTTGTGAGATTAGCATTATTTATCCATATAGGGTATTTCCATTCAAACATTTAAAAGCATTATTGTAAGAGCCAGGGCTTTCAGACTACTGAAAGTTGCACATGTGAACTTGTGGCAGGCATGGGACAAATGCCAACTCGATCAAGGTCCCAGAGTGGAGCAAGAGAAATGGATGATGGGCTGGCCCTAGACTGAGAACTACTGGAAGCTGATCACTGCTGGACAAGGAGAGTACACCACACTTAAGATTCTAGATCTGCTGACTAGACTCCGGTGGAAGAATTTGCATAGAGGGACATCTGGATTCAAAAGCTTGAACTGAAGGGACTTTACATGGATAATATAATGCATGAGTTCTGATGGAGGGTTGGGATCATGAAGGAGGGTGACTATATTTGAATGGGAGCCATTCTATGAAATGTACAAATGCACAGTAATAATTATAAAAAACGAAAAAGGAAAGTATTATTAATTAGAATAATCAGTTCCTATATGTCTTCTACTTAACTTGGTTAGCTTTCCCCCATAACCTCCTCTCCCCTATCCCTTGCCTTTTCCCCATTTAAACCTTACCTCCCCAATACTCTCCCTAGACACTAAATTCACACGAGCTCTACTATTTACCCCCTCCCAATCAGTTCTCCTCCATTACCCTGTCACGGACCCTTCTATATTCCTGGTCACTACAGGCACTGTTAAACACAAAAATCAATTCAGACTTATTATCCATATGAGGGTTTTTTTAACAGCATCTCTCTAGTCTCAGGTCTCCTGGAAGTCACTATGTTGACCAGGCTGGCCTCAATCTCACAGAGACTAAAGGCGTGCACCACCACGCTCAGCTTCTGGTCCATATATGAGGAAAACCATGTGATATTTGTTTCTCCGAGCCTGGGTGATATCACTCATTTATTAAATTCATCCACATTTTTTAAAGCTATGGTAGTTCAGCTAAAATTGCTTTCAATATAATTATCAATGTTTATAGGTTGTTCCTATGAAATCCATTTTATTTTTTTATTTATTTTTTTATTGATGGTTTGTGTATTTCGTATATCATTTTCCAATTCAGTTCAGGCATATATCCCCTTCCCTTCCCCCCATCCCACCCCTACCCATCCCAGATCATGCATTCTGCCGTAACTTTTCTGCATCTTTCTGGGTTTTTTTGTTTTGTTTTGTT
Organism: Rhizomys pruinosus; assembly: GCA_009823505.1. Taxonomy (NCBI): domain Eukaryota; kingdom Metazoa; phylum Chordata; class Mammalia; order Rodentia; family Spalacidae; genus Rhizomys; species Rhizomys pruinosus. The sequence continues at coordinate 415,526 of VZQC01007677.1, read as the reverse complement.
TTGTTTACATTTTTTTTAACAATAAGTGATAATTTGTGAGTACAAGCATCCTTCATGTAAAACCAATTTGCAAGCAGTTGTGCCCAAACCCACACAGCTCATGGGTCCCACCATCCAGCAGGGGGGGCTTGTATGTTCAATCAAGTTGATCAAATGAGTGTCCATGTGATTGGGGTGAATGGTGAAACTACAACAACATAGACTGGACACTCATATGAAATCCATTTTAAATGGCCTTTTCATGATTGCATGAAAAAAATTGAAAAAGCATTTAGAATTGTATATTTAGATTCCTAGTTACATGTGATAATATGTATATATATATATACATATATATATATAAGATATATAATGTATCATTCAATATCACTGTTATCTGATATGATAATATATTATAAATAAGTGTTGAGCCAGTTATGGTGGTGCACCTGGGAGTCAGAGGCAGGTGGATCTCTGGGAGTTCAAGGCCAGCGTGGCCCATATAGTGAGTTCTAGGACAGCTGAAACTACAGGGAGACCCTGTCTCAAAAAGACAAAATTTGTATTTTAATATCACTTAACAATGGAGTAAATTGCCATCTTCTTATTGCACGTTTACTACCTCCTAAGTGCTGGGATTACAAGTGTGAATTTACCCAGCTAATTCTTTCTTCCTTACTTGAATTTACTACATATAAGCTCAAAGACTTAGATTAAAGAGATTCTTTGACCTTCATCCATCCATGAATCAAGTACCATTTACCAACATGAGCATATTTGGTGAGACTTTTAGTATTTTTGTGTTTTGCTTTCACTTATGTCTTTAAACATATGTCTTTGACATCTTTATTGGGTTGACCTTTCTAATCCAGTTTGGATGTTCTTTGATTTCTTTCATCAGCTTTTCAAAATTTTCTTTTCTACTTATTAATTCTTTAAGAATTTCATAGAATGTATTTTGATCTAATTCAACACTAACTCCTCCCCTAAATCCTCCCAGATACAGCCCACATCCCTATCCTCCAAACTTCATCTGCAGTTTGTGCAGTTAGCCCCTGGAGTTTATAGACCTATCAGGACCCACCCCCTTGAAGAAAACTGGCTCTTCCTCCCTTAGAAGCCATTGTCCATAATTCCGTGTTAATCACTACTGCATGAAGAAACTTCTCTGATGACAATTGAGAAATTCATTAATCTATGGGTTTAATACAAGTCATTAGGAGTTAATAGTTGAAAACTAGTATCAGGTTCTCCTTTATGTCCTTTGACATGTTTAGGCTCAGGATCCTTAGTCTGATATCAATTTGAGGTATGTGCTCCATCCTCTGATGTGGGCCTCAAGTCCAATTAGAGAATGGTTGGTTACTCCCATTATATTCATACCACTATTGTACTTGTGGGCATATCTTTTCAGCAGCTCACAAGAGTCACAGCTGCATAAGGTTGATGTTTATTTTTGGTCTCTGGTAGCATTCATAGTACCTTCCATAGCACTAATGAAGACTCTGAAGTCAGTACCAACTTGATTTCTCATTTCTTCTAAATAACATGTACGTAGTGTCTTCAGCAATAGGGTCTTTCAGTCAAGTTTTATGGGTAACCAAGTGCAAGGGCAGTGACTAGTAGTGTTTGAGGGTCTATGTAGACCCTGGTAAATTGTGTGAAGAGAGAGAGTACATACATTCCTGACATTGAGGTTTTATTTTTTAGACTATGGTGTTCTAATAGGGACAGTATCCCCTTGTTATAGGAGTTAAAGGAGTTATAAGGTAACACCTTTTAATTCCTTTTGCAATATCTTTGTATATACTTCAAGAAGGTTCTATAATGGTCAGTTTCCACATAGGTTTTACTAAAGGTCTTTAACGTTACTTATCCCTCCCCATTCTCCTTCCTCTGCCCTATCCTGCCATTCCCCACCCCATTTAACACTTCCCACTCTGGTATCCCCTATTTTTCCCTTATATCACTGCATTCTACCACCCATGCCAAGAAACCCGTGTCCCCATGGCCATTTATTATTTGCCTGACTTCTCTGAATTTTCAAATTGAAATATGCTTACCTAGGATTTCAAAGCTGGCATCCATCTATGAGAGACAACATGTGACCTTTGTCTTTCTGAGTTCCCTCACTCAAGATGATTGTTTCCTACTCTATACATTTATTTGACTGTGAATTTTAAGAGCAGAACAATATTCCATTGAGTATAGGTACCACCCCTTCATTATACCTTCATCAGTGGATGGGTGAACAATCAATCCAATTTCTGGCTATTATTGAAAAGGGCAACAATGAACATGGATAAACAGGTTTTTTCCTAGCAAGATATAGACTTGTAGGGTGCATGCCCAAGTGTGGGATAGCTAAATCACATGGTAGATCAGTTTGGGGGTTTTTCAAGAAATTTGTGCTCTGAGTTCCATATTGGTAACATCAGTTCACACTGCCCCAACAGTGAATAAGAGTTCCCCTGTCTCCACATCCTCATCAGTATTGGTCTTTTTTATTTTAATCATTCTGAGTAGGGTAAGATGAAATATCAAAGTCATTTTAATCTCCATTTCTCTGATAACTAACAATGTTAAACTGTTCTTTAGGTCTTTTTGTGACAGGGTCTCCCAGTAGCCCCAACTGGCTTAAAACTCACTATATAGATCAGGCTGGCCTTGAACTCAGAGAGATCCACCTGTGTCTGCCTCCAGAGTGCGGGGATTAAAGGTGTGAGCCACCACACCCTACAAGATGTTCAACTTTTTAATAAAAGTATTTCCCTTCCATTCCATTTCATCCTTGGAGAACTCCCTGATCACCTCTTTGCCCTACTTTTTAATTGAGCTTTTTGTGTTTTTTTTTTTCTTTTTTTAGTTCTTTGTATATTCTAGATACTAATCTTCTCTGTCAGAGGCTTAACTGGTAAGGATTTTTCTCCAGTCTAGGATGCCTCTTTACTGAAATGATGGTGCACTTTGATCTAAAAAAGCTTTTTAATTTAATGTAGTCCCATTTGTCAATTTTTGGACTTGCCCTATAGAACATTTCTACATTATTACTAATACATATTTATTAAACTTTTCCCAAGTATACTCTGTATACTCTTCTAGAGCCCTCGATGATACAATCATAACCTAATAAGGCTTCAGCATTAGCCAATATCTTTCATTTTCTCTTTGTGTTTCTCCAACATATAGTTCATGATAGTCATGGACAAATATATTAATAATCACTTATCTTATATGTATTGATAAGCATAATGGTCAGTGTTAGTTAATTTTTGGTTGGTATGATAAAACACCGTGAGCAAGGCAACTTGAGGAAGGAAGAGTTTACTGGGGTGGCCAGAGCACCCCAGTACTGAACTACGCAAACCTGCTAAGAGAACAGCAAGCAGAGAAAGGAACTGGCACTGGGACTTATCTATGAATTGTCAAGGCCCGTCCTCCAGTTACATATTCCCTCCAGCAAGGCCACACCTCCTAGGGATTTTATGACCATCCCAAAATAGCACTACCATCTGACCAAGTGTTCAAATACTCCAGCCTGTGGGGGACACCTCATTCAACCTTCCTATAACCTTACTATATTTTTTAATTATGAAGGATTTAGTTGATACCAATATTTTTCCTATTCAGTTTTTTTTATTTTATTGAGTGCATTTCATACAATATTTCTTAATAAAATTTAGACTCATTCCCCCATCCATGCCCATCCCTCATGCCCCCCACCCCCTGCCAGAGCTCATGGATCCTGTCATACATGTTAAGTCCTGTCTTATGTTCTTTTTTATTGACATTTTTATATTTCATACATCATTTTTCAGTCCAATTTGGATACATTCCCCTCTGCCTGTCCCTTCCTCCTCCCCAGTTTATGCATTCTGCCATACATGTCTTGCATCTTTCTCTCAGTGTTTCCAAGGATGTTTTTTTCTGCAGAGGCTTGTTTTCAGCAGAATTTAACTGGATCAGTGAGTTCTTTGACCCAGTTCTTTTGTTGTTGTTCCCTCCCCTTTGTATTACTCCAAATTATGCCTGTTTAAACAACACATATCTATCAAAATTATGACCTTTGGGAATAAACTGTATGTTAATTCCAAAGTGTGTTTTGGGGTTTACTTTTCTCCCTTTAATGTTATATTACTCTAGAATATGAATACATATCTTGCATTCCTATACAGTAATTACAATGTCTGAATATAAGTGGTAGGTCTATTCTAGAGAATGTTAAGAGATTCACATTATAACAGCACAGTTGCTTTCAGATACAAAGAAATATAATGATAAAGTTGCTCAGTTTGCCTGCCAACTGGGGATTTGGTAACAGCAGCTAAATATGAGGAAAACCGTTTGCCTTCCTCCCCCCCCCCCAGGACTGTGTTACTTCACTTAGCATAATGCCTTCAAGTTCCATCCATTTACCTGCAAAGTTCATGATGTCATCTTTCTTTACCACTGCATAGAACTCCATTGTGCAGATGTACTACATTTTTGTTATCCATTCATCAGTTGAGGGGCATTTGGGTTGATTCCAGGTATTCACTATTGTAAAGAGAGCTGCAATAGACATGGCTGTGCATGTATCTTTGTGGTAGGATGAGTCCTGTGGGTATATACCCAGGAGTGGTATGACAGAGTCAGGTGATAAGCTCATTTTGAGTCTTTTAGGGATTCTCCACACAAGTTTCCATAGTCGTTGTAGGAGTTTACATTCCTACCAGCAGTGCATGAGTGTTCCCGTTTCCCCACAACCTCTTCCCAACAAAAAGCATTTGGTGTCTTTTGTTTTCTTGATCTTAGCCTGTCTTATCAGAGTGAGATGATATCTTAGAGTGGTTTTAATTTGCATTGCCTTAATTATTAATGATGTTGAACACTTTTTAAAGATGTTTCTCAGCTATCTTTACTTCCTCACTAGAACTGGAGAGATGGATGGTTGTTAGCCACCATGTAGATGCTGGGAACCAACCCTGATTCCTCTGCAAGAGCAACTAGTGCTCTTTGCCACTGAGACATCTCACCAGCTCCTCTAGTCCTTCCTAAAAATAAAGCATAGTCGACAACATTCAGCCACTGATAAGTTGTTTTCCTCTATTGACATTTCAACAGATTTAAAATCTGTCTCTGGGCGTTAGAGATAACCACACTGGGGTGCTTTCTCTTTCCTCCATGGTTTTGCTTTGTGCTGGTTGCCTGTGGGCAACATCTCCTCTGGAAGGAAGCACAGCACACAGTTTGTGGATCTGTGCTAGTGGTCTGTGAGGAGTGTTGTACTGAATTTGTTTTGGCTGCATGCCCCACTGCCTGCATTTACTTTGTTCAATGATGGGTTTCATTTAGGGCTTCTCTAAGATCCCTCCATTTATCTCCCCTGCATCCTCTTTTTCACATTCTAAGGAATCTGAATTTGCTAGCTGAGTCTGAAATTACAGTGACCCATTTAGTCTATATTATTAAGAAATTCCTCCAAGCTCATGGCATGTGTGGGCCACTTTCCCATCTTTCTAATGTTAGTGTTTTTTTTTTTTTTTTCTCTCTTCTATGTAAAACTCTCTATTCACCTCTGTATTAGTCACTTTTCTGTTGCTGTGATAAAACACCATGACCAAAGGAACTTATAAAAGGAAGAGTTTATTTGAGCTTACGATTGACGGTTCCAGGGAATTAGAGTCCATTGTGGCGGGAGGCATGGCGGCTGGAGCTGGAGCAGCAAGCC